>QTSX02004530.1:74904-98060 GCA_014839935.2 Entomophthora muscae | reverse complement strand
ATGGAAGCACCTCTAACACCCAAACCTGACCGCCTACATCCCACCCCAGGAATGTCTCTGCCCATAGCCAACCAATATGCAGGCATTGCCTACATCACCTTGGCTGGGTTAGTTGACACTATGGTACCTGCCGCTAGACCATGGGCCTTAGAGGGACAATCAGCATCTTATCTCATCAAGTTAGCACCCCTCCTATTGTGGGCTTCTACCCTCCTCCCAACTACACAAGTTGGCAGCTGAGTTTAACAGTCCCTCCTCTGGGATGCGGTATCCTGACAATGTTGTCAAAGGTGGCCCAAGCATGGTAAGTGATATCTATGTGTTTAATTGTAATAATCAGAAGCAAGAAAGCAAGAGCAAAAATCTCACATGTGAATACAAAAGCTGCCCAGAACGCCTAAACACCCAAGGTTGGGAAAAAGTTACCTGCAGAAAAGGGGTAGCATACCTGAATGCCTCCCACCACTTTTATCAAGAAGCTGCACAAATGGGACCTAATCCAAATTGGTCCCAGTATCAAAAGACATTAAAACAACTCACCTGGCAGTAAATGCCACCCAGAACTTTAGAAAATAGAGCCTCAAAATTGTCCCTGATTGTGAAAAACTTGTTAAGTATATCTGTGATAGGCGCCAAGTGCTAAACTCAATTGGAAAAACTGCCTCCCAACTAAAAGAAATGGTCCTTACTCCTGAGTTGAGGATGACCCAAGACAATGAACAGTTCCTTCTTCACAATGATGGACCTGGTGCAAAAGAAAGGATCATATGCTATTCCACCTATAAGAATCTAGAGCAACTGTGTTCCACTGAGACTATGGCTCTGTGATGGGACATTTGCAACATGTCCTAAGTTCTTCTATCAGCTGTGGGTAGTGTATGCTCAGCTTGATGATAAAGTCTTCCCCTTTGCCTATTTTCTTCTTTTCCTGTAGCCTCAGAGAAGATATAACTAAAAAAACTCAAGATTCTACAGGAGGGCCTTAAAACTATTCCCACTGAGGCTGGAAATAATCCTGGTCCATCAACAAGGGCCAATCCTGATGATGCTGAGAAAGATGAAGTCACCCTAGCTGCTGAAGAGAAGGCACGCAATAGAGCCCTTGGCCCTAAAATAATTACCATGGATTATGGGACAGCCCAATACAATGCCTTTGTAAAAATCTTCAATGGTGAGGTACAAGGGTGTTTCTTTTATTACCAACAGGCTATCAATAGACGCCTTAAAAGCAAGACCCTCCTCAGCTCTCTCAAACAACAAGATACAACTTGTAAATACATGTTTCTGATCCTGAATTTAGTTTCTCTTGCATTTATTAAGCCTGAACATGTTGGGTAAGGATTTGAGCTTCTATTTAATAACCCTTATGTCTTGAGCCATTAAGCTGAGTTCCAACCCTTCTTTGATTACTATCAGCCACAGTAGGTGGGGCACAAGGTGGTCAGCTGCAGGGGCAAGTCAGTAACAAAAGAAAGCTGGAATTGCTATAAGGCTGTTCTCAAGGATGAAATGAAGACAAGATTGTTCCTGGGAAGCTGGTATAAACATCTTAAGTCCTTCTTTGGTGTGAATCCCATATATAACACCTTCTTTGAGCACCTTAAAGTTGAACAGGGGAAGACTGTATCCTCCCTTTGGGATATGGAAGTAAGTTCTCCAAAGAAGAGAAGAAATTGTAAGGCTAGCATTTACAAAGATCAGATAAAGACAGCTGTCAAGAATAAGTATGGGCTATCTGAGCTTGGGGAGCAGATAGGAAAGATTGCCACTATACTCTCTTGCAGAAAACCTTCAACTTAGTTTATGGTAAACATTTTTGGCTTTTTCTGATATTTTATTAAATAATTTTAATTTAAAAAACTAATAATGTTATTTAGCAAGATAATTTAAATTAATTATTTAGAAATAATCAATGGTTTTTATAATAGATTTTTATGCTAGAGCCTGGATTATCTAGTTTAAATAGTTGTTTTAGTACAAAAGTATATGTAATTATGGTTTGCTGTTAAATCAACTATTTTTAAAATAAATATTTATCTTTAGTTTTTTATTTGAGATAATTACTTTTTATCAAGATTTTTTTGAAAAATAATTCAAGAACTTTTTATATGATAAATAAAATAATTTTATAGTAAAACAGTTAATTTCATAATAAAATTATTTTTCAAGTGCATTTTTATTAAACTTCAATTATTCTGCACTATTTTCATTTTATTTTTGGATTCTCCATGATCATATTACCCCAAAAAACTATTTGGAGAATAATTTTTACTAGGTACAATTTTCAGCATTTTATTTTTTGCTTGTTAAAAAAGTGTCAACTTCCAGTAGGCTACATGATAGTAAACTTTTTCTAGACTTTTTTATGTGTTGGCCTGGGCATAAAAATAATTTTGACAGTCAACATGAAGAGAGCTTAAATGCCAACTGTTTCCCTCTGGAGCCTTCTTGGGCTTCTTGGCCTTCCCAATCAGGTTTCTCTTATTCATTAAGTTATTGAATTCCCCCATTATGATAGCTCAGGTAAATTACAATTGGTCAGCAATTTTCTCCCATGTCAAGCCACACAGGTTTAGTACCACAATTTCCTGGAGAATTTGGGCAGTGATTATTATGCGTTTGGGGCGCTAGGCTGGGGGAGCTGAAGCTTGATTGGCTGAGGGGGGAGGTTGGCTGGTGGCAGGAAGTTGTTACAAATCAAGGTTGCTGTTCTAATTGGTTGGTTGATTGGCAGCTTGTGCAGGGGTAGGTAAGGGAGCAGGGGCAGAGCTAGACGCTGAGCGACTATTAAACAAGTCAAAGCCATAGGGGTCAGGGATCAAGTACAGGTCAGCTTCCTTGTTACCCACATCAAAGACTTGGGTGTAAACAGGTGCCTCCATGTGTCTTAGTGGCACCTTAATTAAATCTGGCTTGGCTGCTTTTGGCTTGTTTGCTGTTGCTGTCAAAAATATTGTTGTTGCTGAAAAATATTGTAAACCTAAGTAAAAACTCATTAAAAGTAGAAGCTTAAAATTTTATGGTCAGATTTTTATTGTTATCAAGAGCCCAGATTTGTAAAGTTCTTGAAACCATTATACACAAATAAGGAGTCATGAAAATGAATAAATGTATTTGTTCTTAAATTGAATAGCTGTCAATTGGCTGTTAAACTGTTAATTTTCTATTTTAGGCTGCTTATACTAGTGTAAATTCAGAGCCTAAATGTAAAAATGTGGGATTATCAAATCCTTGGTCCAAATTTCAATTTCCAAATCACATTTGCAGGCAGCTTAGCTGGGTGAAAATTAAAATATTAAATAAAATCAACTATTTAATTTGACTTTTTTGATTGATTTAAATTGGCAAATTTTTCATCCTCTTGAGCAGATAACTCAATTAACAAAAGAAAAAAACACAACAAGCAAATGTGGGATATATGAATCAGAAACGTGGGATTACAATGTATGATTTAAGATTTCCTGTATGTCAAACAAATCATAGAAAACATGTGAAAATAATACAAATACAAAATTGTGGGATTGTCAAATCCAAGAACCAAATTTCAAATTGAAAATGAGGTGAATTTAAAATAAATATAATTTATGGGCATCTCAAATAAGAAGTCAAAGGATCTAGAGTATGTTGCAACCAAGTTTCTAGACTTGCCTGCCAATGTATCTTACAATGTACAGGGGGCGCTTGAGGAGCCGCCCCTTGACGTGTCTAACAGCATGAAACAATCTGATGGCAATGTTGAACTGCGGACACTTTCTCCTAATTAGGACTGATACCAATTTGGCCTGCTGATCCCGCACAAGCTATTCCTTGGCTCCAAACCTTACATGAAACATGCCACCATGCCACCCCATTGTTGTAAGAGAGGGGGGCTAGACTAACAAAGTCTGGCTCCCATCCTGGTGGGACCAACCACCAGGATGCCATCCAGTGCAAGACTAGGATAACTGCTTGAAGGGGCCTCCCAAAGGGGACCGGCTGAGAAAAGGGAGAGAAGTAGGCATCTAGGGCCATAACCAGGGCTCTAGTAAGCAACCACAGAGAGCAATCCTGGGTGGGAGGGATATCTGAATCCAACGTGGGGATCTGGTGCAAGGAGGGTAGGGAGGGAGCTGAGACTGCTGCAGGGAGAGGGTTTATCAATTCAGAGAAAGGGGGTTTGTTAGTCCCCAATTTGGCAGAAGATGAAAACCCCTCAGGATAAGGAACCAACCAAAGCAACTGGCAATGATAGCTAGGATGGTGGGGACCTGGGTGAAGTGATAGAAGACATTAGAAAGCAGACCAGGAGTAGAACCAGGCAATTGGGCAATCAGAGTAAGTTTGTCCCAAATACCAGGGCTGATGGACCAGAACAATAAGAAGAGTGGCACCAATACCATCATGACTCCCTTATATAAAGGAGACAACATGGTACCAGAGGGGATTTTCTATCAAAACTTCTGGGCGGACAGTCCGTGAGTACTGGGGAAATATCAAGAACTTGGGCCAAGTTTAGATCCTCTTGGATCAATTCTCAACAGAAAACCACAGGCAGTAGGGCGGGCAGTAGGGCAGCAGGCAGGCAACTGGGCAGACAAACCAGACAGAAGTGGGAGGGAGGACAGCAACAGAAGTTGGGATAATAGCCTTTAATTTTTAAAAAAAATAAAACTTCAAAACACAAAAAGGGATTTGCAAAGTCAGAAGTTTTATTCAATAATTGGAATTGGTAAGCAAGGGACCTGATGGCCCATGCTTCCATTATATGCAATGAAGGGGTCATAAGGCCAGGGGTTTTCAAAAGGGGTTATTGGAGGCAATCTAAAGGGGAGCCAGTTGAAAATCACTGCCCAATTTTCCCATGGGCTGGGCCCAAGAAAATAGGGGCAGCAGGCCTGGGTGTAGGGTACAGTTTAACCAATTGGCTAGGAGCCTTCCAGGGACTCAGGGTGCACATTACCCCTAATGCCTTCCTCTGACGTCCTAACTGAAGGGATCCCAAACTCAATCATTTTGGCCCAAGTGACTTCTGGACTGGAGGAATTGCTTGCCTGGGATTCCGCTGACTGTGGGATTTTATATCCAATTTCTCCAGGCTGCTGATTAGGCACACCTGGTGCCCTGTGGCCCACATTTTTCCGTTGGCCTGCCAGCTGTATCAAAACAGGGTGACACCAGGAAAGTAAACAATCAAGCCAGATTAGGGTCTCCCTAAAGTTGAAGGGGACTTCAGAGAAGGGATTGGGGTTTTAACCGTGAAGGCCAACATAAAGCACTCATCTACCGTGTGGGCCAGGTCCTCCAGGCTTTGGAGGGGTTTTTTCTGCATGCAGGCCGCCTTTTTTGACAGTCTGGGAAAAACATCCTGATTCAGGGCTAATGGCGGCCCATAGAACTTTACACTTGTGGCCCAGTGGCATTCCTCATATAGTATATTGATCACAGTATTCTATAATAAACATCACCTTATTCTTATATATTTCTGTCCTTTCTATTGGACTGTTGTCTTTCCCAAATCAAATACTGAATCCTAATTGGTCCAGTTACAACAGTGATAGCAGCAGTAGGTTCAAGGCCTACCTAAAGAGGAAATTACCCCAACAAAGGACAGAGTATGGGCTGTAGGGCTACTCCTCATCAAGAAACCTTCCTGCCAATCCCCAAGGGGACATCCCTGACAGGTATGTCATCTATTAAGATCAGCTGATACTTACAAGCATGTATAACTGGCTCTGCCTTGGGCAGTGCACACAAGTGTCACCCTGCTCCAATTGGACCTCTCTCAGCGCATGCTCAATCTTCAGCTTGAATCCTGTGCAAGAGGTGTCAAAGGAGCTGACATCATCAGTTGGCTCCACTCCACCAAAACCCGCCTCTGTATTTGTCAAATACCTGAGCCCATGTGGGTTTCACTGCTTAGGCCGTCTTACAGGACCTGCTGCAGTCTGGTTCATCAAATGGGCAAGCCAAGAAATAGAAATTACCTGGGCATCATCCAGGGATGCTGTGAAGTCCCACTAAAGTGAAGCATTTTCACCCATTGTAGTGGGAACTCCCTCCTGGCCATTAATCAGACTGAGTCTGTTCCTAAATATTTTGCATCCTGGCAGCAAGCCCTTGTTGTCACCCCAGAAGCCGTGAATAACAGGAACACCATGCTCCTTACCTTGATAGTTAATGGGCTTACACCCCATATCTGCAAGTGGGTTCCAGTAGGTTGCTGAACCCCCATCAATGACTGCTATAAGGCCATTGTGAAGGCTAATAATCAGGCTTCAATGGGTTTCTGCCACTCCAATTAGCATCACCTCAACCTCGTCCCACACCTGGCAGTGCTCACAATCAAGTAGGTTGCCCCAGACACGCCAAGAGAAAAATGGGATTAAGTGCTCCTGCAAAAGAGAACTCCAGCTAGCACAAATTGAGGACCCAGGGAAAGCCTGGGGGTTGTAGTTACAAGAGGTTCTACAGCCCCACTTGACCCTCACTCTCAATCCCTCCTAGCAAAGAACCCCTGCAACTACAACATTCACAAAGTTGAAACCCTTGACGCCTTCTAAGTTCATAGCAATGACCTCATACTCCAAGCAAGCCACTCTCCAAATAAAGTAACTTTCTTGGCATATCCCTTTTGTTTCTGTGGGAACACCCACAAGCTACTGGTAGATACTGGGGCCAATCACACTATGGTTGACCAGATGTTTGCCAACGCCCAACAACTAGACCAAGTACCAAGCAGGTTCAAGGCAGTCTGAGTGGTTGACTCCCATAGAGTAGCAATTACTAATGAGAAAGAGCCCTTCTCTGTAAGGATGGGGAACATTCAGGTTAAGC
Source organism: Entomophthora muscae (assembly GCA_014839935.2). Taxonomy (NCBI): domain Eukaryota; kingdom Fungi; phylum Entomophthoromycota; class Entomophthoromycetes; order Entomophthorales; family Entomophthoraceae; genus Entomophthora; species Entomophthora muscae. The sequence goes on along the minus strand of QTSX02004530.1, from coordinate 91,247 downwards.
TCTCTGGACCAATCATGGCAGGGCTTAGCCACAATGCCATTGCTGGCCTTGACTGGCTTTGTCACAACTATCCCTACATCAACTGGGATACATCTGTAATTACCCTCAATAAAAATGGGGTGGATTTTCAGATATATCCTGTCAAAATGAGCAAGTTACTTCAAAATACTGTGTTTGTCAGAATAACAGAAACATGCTCATATTATTTCAATGGGGGAAACTAGACTTCAATCAATGCTCAGTCAAAGTTATCCACGCAGAACCACCTGTGGCATTCCCCTTGACCACTCTGTCTCCACCAGCACTTGCCGCTCTCCTCAAGGAGTATAAAGATGTCTTCAGAAAAAACACTGGATCAACTACTCCCTCCTTGAGAGATCCAGCATGCTAGAAAACTGCAAGGGTGGCTTTCCAAAGCACATCTCCTCTATCCTTAACACCAAAAGAGGATGAGACTGTCTGCCAGTACCTTGTAGATGCACTCAATAAGGGCTTCATCTGCCCCTTGCTCTTGCCATACAGGGCTGTAGTCTTCTTTGTAGCCAAGAAGACAGATCCCTTTTCTTGGTCATAGACTACTGCGCCTTAATTGAGGTGACTGTTAAGAATAAATATCCCTGCTGTTGATTGACAACCTGTTTGACACGCTTGCATGTGCAAAGGTCTTTAGTAAGATTGATCTCACTGCAGGGTACAACCAGGTCTGCATTGCACCAGGGGATGAGACAAAAAATGCCTTCTGTACACACTACAGGCTGTTTGAGTACCAGGTCATGAAATTTGGAATGACCAACGCTCCCTCCACCTTTGCCATGTTGATGAATAAGGCCTTTAAAGACCTGATTGAAAGCTGAGTTGATCTGTATCCTGACAACATTATTGTCTTCAGTCAAGATCAAACTACACACCTCTAACACCTTTGTGCTGTCCTCAACATTCTTTGTAAAAACCAATAAAAGGCCAAGCCTTCCAAATATGAATTCCTCAAGTTAGAGCTCTTGTTCCTTGGGCACACTATCTCTTCTCAAGAGATAAAGCCTAACCCTGCCAAAATTAAGGCAATTACAAGCATGCCACCTCTCACCAATGTGGGCCAGGTGCGTACATTCTTAGGCATGTTTGCCTATGTGCGCAAGTTTATCCCCAATTGCAGAGAACTTATTGCGTCTCTCACTGAGCTCTTGAACACTAAACAGAGCTTCCATTGGACTTCTTCCAGAGATTAAGCCTTTGAGATGGTGAAGCAGAGACTTACAACTGAGCCTGTATTGCAGTTCCCCAATTGGAACTACCAATACAAACTTGAGACTGATGCCTCTGACAGAGCCATAGGGGGTGTGTTGCGGGTAGAAACTGACAAGGGTGTCTTCCTCCCCATGGCATACAAATCCAGGAAACTCACTGACTTGGAATAACATTACCCAATCCATGACAAGGAGTTAGCGGCAATTGTACACTGTGTTGAGAAATGGCGCTGTTACTTGGAAAAGGCCACCTTTACCCCCTGCGTTCTGACAGACCACAAGTTGCTCCAGTACTTCAACATGCAGTCCCACTTGACACGCCACCAAGCAGGATGGGTTGAGCGTCTATCCCCCTACCAGTTATGCATTTAGTAAAAGCCCAGAAAGGAACTTGTCACAGCTGATGCTCTCTTGCAACTCTACGTAGCGTTCATCACTGAGGACAATGGCTTGGACCCAGAATGACCCATTCTCTACCTCTGCCCTGAAGTGACTTGCTACAAGGGCCTTAACTTGGTCACTATCTCCAAATTGAAGGACAACAAAAGCCAGTTCACCACTGATGCTGGAAATGTCTGCCACCAGGCAGAAACAGGTAAAAAGACGCCCTATATTCCCACCACACAACAAGGCACCACCATACTGCACTACCACCACACCTTGGGCCATGTCAGAGGGCACAACCTCTTCAAAATTATGAAACATAAGGTTTGGTGGCCTTGTATGTGCCAAGACATCTTGGATCTCCTGGAGACATGTGTGTTGTATGAAAAAAATATTTCAAAGCCTGTACCCCCAAGTCCGTCCTACCCATTAAGGCCATGGAACCCTTTGAGCAGTGGGCCCTTGACATTGTTGGGCCCCTCCCCAAAGAAAGACTTGGGAAGAAGTATATCATCATAGCCATTGACTACTTCACCCCCTGGCCAGTAGCGTGGGCAACCACTAATCACACTGCCACCACCATCACTTGCTTCATTGGCAAGGAAATTGAGGCCCGTTTTGGACAACCCAAATACCATATTACAGATGGTGGCCCTGAGCTTGTTGGGCACGTCATGAAGTGTACTGTGCCAAGAATGCACTTCAACAAATAGTCACAACTCCATACCATCCACAAGCCAATGGATGTGTAGAGCAATTGAATGGTTTGCTGCTCCAACTGATTGACAAGCTCTCACAGGAACACCCTAATACTGCGTGGACTGAACATTTGCCCACCACCCTACTCATCTTACAAGAGAGGGTCAACAGGGGTACCAGGTTCAGCCCCAGCACCCTGGCCTTTGGGACGCCTGATGGTTTGGCGGGAGTAGAACAAGGGAAATTACAATTCACAGCTCCCTTGAAACCCCCCTGTTGCCTACCCCTTCCCTGAGCCAGTGGCGCGTAAAAGCTGGGGATGTTGAACACAAGCAAATTGAGGGGGGTACAAAGCACCTGGAAGCCAGATAGACTGTAGGTGCCCCTGTCTACGTCCTCAACCCCAATTGAGCCAAGTTAGAACCTAAACCACTTGGGAACCTTCAAGATAGCTGTGGTCTATTACAACCACACCTATCAACTTGAAGATGTCCAAGGAAACACCAAAAAAGCTCCACCATGATTGCTTGCGCCTCTGCCATGTCATCCCCACACAAAAGTTGTTTGTGTGGGACTTCCCAGATCTCCTGCAAACTCTGATCCTGGTGTCTGACAACAATCAGGGGGCAAGAGGGTGTTGCAACCAAGTCTCCCTCCTTGCCTGCTAACGTATCTTACAATACACAGGGAGCGCTTGATGAGTTGCCCTTTGACGTGTCTAAAAACATGAACCAATCTGATGACAATGTCAAACTGCAGGCACTTTCTCTTAATTAGGAGCACTACCAATTTGACCTGCTGATCCCGTACAATTTATTCCTTGGATCCAAACCTTTTATAGAGCATGCCATCCCCTTGTGGCCTAGTGGCTTTCCCCATTATTGAAAATTGCGTACACCGGCAGATTCAACAGAAGACTTAGGAGGCAGGGGCACACACTCACTATAAGCCTTTGAATGTGAAGATTCAGAAGACATTGACCAAATTGATTTGTAATGAATAACTTTATTGAATCCTATAAAAATAGGTAAAATTCTGCCCATTGGTGTTTACTGCCAATGCCTTATATAGGGGTATTCTCATATTTTTAATCATCAGTTGCTGGTAATGTCTTCTAGGACATTCCAGCGCACTGTAAAGTCTTGGTTGTGCTGGTGAAAAAAGAGACAACTTCGCATTTTAGGGTGCAATCCTGTAATGCTGTGGCACCTAGCACAAGGATGCCCTCTGCTAGCGCACCAGATGGCACTCTTATTTGGTATACAGAAACTTCTATTTTCAGACCCTATTTGATTTGAAAGTTGAATCAATCACTTAAATCAAACCTGGTGCCTTGGCGTAATTTCACCTCAAAGATGGCGTCTTGGTGCTCAATGTTAATCATTGTGGCGCTCTGGCGCTTGATGTAAACTGTAGCAGCGCTCTGGCACCAAGAATAATTAATGCTGGCGCTGTGGCGCATATTTCTAACGTTGCTGGCATCACAGTGCCCAGTATTGAGAGCTACAGCATTGTGGCGTTTTAATCCTAGTTGACAACATCATGGGTTGCTAATAATGTATTTAATTATGTGGTAAATGACACTAATTTCTGAAAGGGTAATTGATTGGCCCTGTTTATTTGTCATTAATTGTCTAATGAATTAGGCTTTCCACAATCCTGGTCAACAATTATTCACACCCATATAGTATATTAATCACAGTATTCTATAATAAACATCACCTTATTCTTATTATTTCTGTCCTTTCTATTAGACTATTGTCTTTCACAAATCAAATACTGAATCCTTATTGGTTCAGTTGCAACAAGTAGATTTGTGCTAATTCTTTTAGGAATCATAGGCATTCCCCAAAATTGTCCTATTTCAGTTTAGGACGCTAAAATTTAGATCCTATTATGCACCTCCTTAACATACTTAACAATAAAATTGACTAAAATTTATACTTCTCTTTTTGAGTTTATTTTTTTATTAAAAATTTATTATGACTTCTTTTGATAACAACCAAATAAACAAGCTGTTCCCTGGCCTTGAAAAAATAATGCAGGACTATGCTGGGTCTTCCAATAGTGAAGCCTCTGTCTATGGTTATTCCCAACCCACAGGCCTCTCCCCAAGCACTACCCAGGATTGTGTTCTTTCTCCTGCATCCTCAAGCATGGCACTGTTTGCCCATCACGCACAGGCAGCTGCTAACCCAGATTGTGTATCAACACTAGCACCAAGAATTAGCAAATTGAGTCAAGGGGCCACCCAGAGAAGCCAGAATCCAAAAACAGCCAATCAGATGGCGCCATTTGGTCCCCAAGACAGACACATTCTACCTCCAGCCAATCAGCCTTCAAGATGCAGAAGAAAATTGATCACGCCAGAAAGATGATCTCAAAATGGTCAAAAAGCCAGAGATGCTTATGTCCCTTGGGGAATTTACGGCTGTGATGGGTTTTGAAAAGTCCACTGTGGCTGAAACCCTGCAAGCCCACGCCAACTGTGACCCCCTCTCAAGAAGACCCCAACTGGGGCCTGTACGTCAACCAATGGCAAAAAAGCCCACCCCCCTATGATGATCATCATGGAACGTGACCTGCTGATGTGCCTGGTCCAGGAGTGTCTCCAACTGGAACTTCATGTATTTTCACAAATAAGAGAACAGTCAATTTGTGGATGCACAGAGTTGTGGTTGCTGCTATAATCTTGTCCATTCAAGTTCTCAGTGGTCCTAATTTAGCAGATACCAACCCCTAAATTTCTCGCATATTAAGTTTATAAAAGAGAGGGCAATGAGGATGCATAATGATGTCAACTTATTATTGTATACCAAGATTTCTGCAAGCATCCAAGATTATGGAGAAAAGTCTAACCAATCTGACGTTACAAGTGCGGCCCAATATTGTATTGATTTTCAGGGGTTTGTTGGCAGTTTCCCCATTGGGGTCCAATCATTACTTGGTAATATCAAACACTGCAGATGGATATGCCTACCAGATGGAGCTCAAGGGCATGCTGGAGGAGTGGGCTACCCAACAAGCTGTGTACACAGTTATGATGAGTGCTGAGATAGAGCAGCAGGAATGGGCAACCAAAGAAATTATGGCTGCAGGACATACCTGTTGGTCCTATCCCATCAACCACGCAGACATGCATCTTGCAGATGTATGTCTTAAAATTTTTAGTTCAGCTCTCAGGCGCTCAAAGCCTGCCACCTACAATGAACTGTTCACCAGAATTGAGAAGGGGTTTGAGCTTTTCCCTTCTGTATTTGTCCAGGACTTATCAGATCTCATCATCTTCTATGAAAGTGATAGTCATAATTCCAGAAAGGATTCCTGCCTTTCCCCATGCTCATCTATTTTTTTTGTCTAGCCTGATTATGTGGCGTAAGAAGAACTTGAGCAATTGAAGCAATAAGCTCTTGCCGCTCCTTCCCAGTCAACAAACCCTGCCTTCCCAACCCCCCATCAAGATCAAGCCACCTGCCTTCCAACCCTGACTCCCAAACCACCACTCATTCCATCCCCACTACTTTTGATGCTGTCCCTTTTACAGGGACAGATGAAGGCAATGTACATTCCGCCCATTCCCTTCCCTACTTGTCTTTTGATGAGTAAAATAAAACCTTTCTTTTGCAATAAATTATTAAAATTGATATTCTTTCTTTTCAATTCATAATTAATAATATATTCTTTTAACATTATTAACATTCACCATAATTAATACAATGTTTTTACTTGATGTGGTAACATATAAAAGTATTTGTATGATTTTTTTCATTATCAATAATAAAATAAGCACCACAAATGTAAATGTTATATTAGAATATTGCAGGTATGCATTAATTCTTGATATTTAGATATTAAATGTATAACTCAATGCATTCTTTATAATAAAATACATTGTAAATGTGGCATTTTTCATTGTAATTTTATAATCAGGCTGTGTCTATATTAAGGAGCCAATAATACTTATTACAAACATTGATACAGAGTACATTTTACAGCTTGTATAATTACCTATTGATAATGATTCTGTAAAATTTAAGCTGGATTTTTTGAGTTAGTAAAAATACAATAAATCAATCAATCACTGTTTATGACCATTAATTGACTGATTTTCTTTGCTGTGGAAATTGTACATTTTCTGATATTTATGCACTGACATTCAAATGGCTGTTTTCACATCTTACTGCACAGGCAATAGGAAACAGGGTTGTAATCCTGAGACTAGTGTGGTTGCAGTTGTAACCCTGTTTCCTATTGCCTGTATGATAGGATGTGAAAACAGCCAATTGAATGTCAGTGCATAAATATCAGAAAATGTACAATTTCCACAGCAAAGAAAATCAGTCAATTAATGGTCATAAACAGTGATTGATTGATCTATTGTATTTTTACTAACTCACAAAATCCAGCTTAAAGTTTACAGAATCATTATCAATAGGTAATTATACAAGCTGTAAAATGTACTCTGTATCAATATTTGTAATTAGTGTTAATGGCACCTTAATATAGACACAGCCTGATTATAAAATTACAATGAAAAATGCCACATTTACAATGTATTTTATTATACAAGTTACATTAAGTTTTGCACAAAATGTGAAACTGACATGGCTGCAATACAGCCTAGTATAGTTAACACTTGATAAAACATTCACAATTTAATAAGAGATATCAATAAAATACTAGTTTCAAATAAAAAGGTTACATACTGGAAAAATATCATCTACATGTAATAATCCAGATGGCTAGTTTAATGCAATTTTGGGGTATTTTTTAGTGTGATATGCTATTTTTTGTATAATTGTAAGTATTTTGTATTATTTGCAATAATTTTCAATAAAATGTACTATTATCTATAATTTCATGATCATGCATTGATGGTAGTACTATAAAAACCATTATTTAGGATGTAAATCAAACAAAATGTCTAATATCTACAACTTGATAACTGAATTAGAAGAACACCTGCAAAAGGTTGATGAAATCAAAAGAAAAATCTGGGAACTAGTAACAGAAAAGCTAGGCAATAGGGGCAGCCACTAATCCAACCAAGAGAACTTGCTCTAAATAAACTTGGAAATATAATAGATGAAAAGAACAAAGAAAAACTATTGAATCTTCAGGGAACAATTTTATCAAGTTTGAATTTTCAAGATGCAAGTTACAATACATTTTAATTCTGGAAAAGTGCCAGGAGAATTAATCAAAAAAATCAAATTGATTGAAGGAAATAAAAGCTCAAAGGAAATTGACACAAATGAAGAGGAAACTGATCAAATGGAAACAGATGAGAAAAAACACAATCAAGAAGCAGAAGCACCTCAAGAAACAATGAAAATTCAAATAATGAAAATCAAGAGGAAGCACAAGTTGCACAGAAAATAAGGAATATCAAATCAAGGAAAACAAATGAAGAGCAACCAATGCTCATGAAGTTTTCTGAAGAGGAACCTGTGGCTGAGGGGCCGCAGGGGAAAGAATTAGTAAGTTCATTTATTTTTTACTTACATTTAATTTAGTCACATCAATAGATGGGGAAGAGGTTGTCAAGGTGACAGCCTATACACCCAGTGGTGTGTATGGGGGTTATCAAAAATTGATAGACCCTATCATTAAAAGAAATCAAAATGAAATAAATCAAATAATTCAAATGAACATGAGCAAATTTGCAAATAAGGAAGCAATGAATAGGGAATATTGCCCCCACAGGGTGCTCACTGTGGGTCAGGGAAGCCTAAAAATTAGGTGAATAATCAATTTTAAAGGAATGTATGAAATTCAAATTAATATCAAAATTAATTTTGATGAATACATATATGAATGCTGTGAAAGATTCCTGTTTTCAAGTATCAATGAGCATGAAAAGAATCTGAAGAAAACCAATTTTAAAATAGGAACTGAATTTATAAAAGCTGAAATTTTCAGTGAACTATTCAAATTATTAATAAATAAAGTTGGTGATGCAATCCTTGTGAATAAATTCAAGCTTTTATTAATATCATTCACTAAAGCATGGGGGCAGATACTAGCCGGGCGCCCACAGGAACCATTTTCAAATTCTCAACACATCTTACTTCAATAAATTAGTTCAAATATACAAGAAATTTTTCATGTTTTTGGAAATTTATACTTCTCAAAGGATTCACATTGCAACCTACCTAGGAATATTACTGCACTGCATATTAAAAACAAATGTTAAGTTAGAGGACATAACAATATAAATAGACATCTGTCACTTAGCACTGGAAAAGTAGAAGACGCCATGCAGGTATAGGACAGTTGAGCTTGTCCTGTACAACTCATTTGCACTGACATTGTTTTTTAGATATTATGTGCACCCCAAAAAGAACCTAATAATTGATTTGCTTACCTGATTGCCTTTTATTAAGTGTTTGGCAACCACCAAGGTGCTGAGCGCCACCTCTCTAGCAATTGCATTCAGAGTTGTCCACCACATACAGAATAGTATGTGGTCCCATTTAGACACATTAGCTGAAAATTTAATTTTGGGGTATAATTCCCCAGAATAGTCACATACCCCTTGCAATTTGCTTTCTAATAAAAAATTCCTTCTCTTAAAATTTAATTTTTTTTAATTTATAATTTTTATTTTTATTTTTAAATAATAATAATAATAAGCTATAAATTTTAATATTTAAAATTATAATAGTAATTATCAGAAAATCACAGACCATGGTATTTTATCATCTGCTATATGATATCCTAAGTCTTCTAATATTAAGAAAGTACAGAGAACCTGTGACTTTGGCGTAACCTTTAGCCTGGATAATTTGTTGCCATCAGAAGTAGCAAGTCTGACAGGGCCCAAGGCCCAAAGAATTTGGGACAGTTCTTCCTACTTCTGGATATAGGCTCAATAGTTGTATCTATATTTTACTATAGATAATTATACTGTAAGACAACAGTATCATCTTTTGCTCTCCACTTAAAGCCTAAGAGAGGATTACATTAAGGAAATAAGACTTGGATCAATCATCAAGTCAATAAGGAATCATCAGTCTTTTATTCTAATGGACTGGCTTTAAGGCAGCCCGCCTGCACATGTGCTATCCAAGTTAGCTCACAACGCTAGAAGCAACTGAAGTAGCTTAGGGCAACACGGCAGGAGGCCCAGCCTTTTTTGGGTAGTTTTAACAGAAGGCTAAATTGATATCTTCCACAGATTGGTATCCTTTCTGTCTACCTGGGCCACTTCCAGGGCTAGCTAGCCAGTGATTGGCAACTATTTCACAGAGAGGATTATTTCATTTAATCAGAGTTACACTAATACAATAAGCCCAAGCCTTTTTATCTTAGAGTGTTTGGCCTGACAGCCCAGTCCATTTTGGACTCTTCTAGAAGTGTTTCAAATTACAGCCCATGTGATGGCCCTTATTCTAGGATATAATTAAATATTAGAATAGTAATTATTATGAGAAGCATGTTTGAGGTGGTTGTTGAGGTGGACTAATTAATGAGCAGTAATTGTATATTTCATTGATTAATTGCAATGCATGAATTTGTTAATTCCAGGATAATATTTGGTCATTGATTCATTGATCCTGCGGCCCACATTGTTATGTTGAAACAATTTCAAAGAGTGATTGACAGCTGGCCTGCAATAATTGGATGTATCTGTTAATTAGTCAATATCCCAAAATCCTGACAGTAATATATGTAAATATATTATAATACAGTAGTGTTAGCAAGCAAACACGTGAGCTAATAAAATATGATTTATAAATTTGTTTATTTTGTTACTTGTTGAGTATGGGTTCATATTTTACATAGTTAAACAACAAGAGCTCCATTTACCTGACTTGAACTGTCTGCTCCACTTATGTTCTAAACAAGCAATTGTTTAGAACTTGAATTACTTTTCTCTCTTAATATGATTTGATAAATAGATTTGCTCTGCTTAACATGTGTCATATGTAAAATTTGTAAGATATACATGAAAATCATTAGTTTTTGTGTTGTGTGGCTGTAGTGGCACTGAATCAATAAGGATCAGGTGATGCCTCACAAGGTCAAATATGTGGCTTTTAAAAAAGCTATTGTACTAAAAAGGGTTCACATTTAATTAAATTATATATGTTTCATTCTTTTCTAATTTATTTATTTGTAGCTCTACAGTCAATATAATATTTGGTGAATTATATTAAAAATGTGTGGCTCTGTATCCAAAATAAATAATTTTTTTAACTAATCTACAATTTTTTTGCAACTGAACCAATGAGAGTTCAGTTCTTGGAATTGGGGAAGACAACAGTCCAATAGAAAGGACAGAATAATAAGAATAAAGTATTGTTTATTGCAGAATATTGTGATTAATATACTATATGGGAAATGCCACAAGGGGGTGGCATAGTGGGAAGTTCCATGTAAGATTTGAAGCCAAGGAATAACTTGTGTGGGAATCAGCAAGTCAAATTGGCAGCACTCTTAATTAGGATGAAGTACTTGCCATTTGATGTTGCCATCAGATTAATCCATAACATTAGATACGTCAAGGGGCGGCTCATTAAGCGCCCTCTGTGTATTGTAAGATACATTAGCGGGCAAGGCTGGAAACTTGGTTGCAACAAATTCTTATATTTCTATAACACAATTCAACGTCAATTTATTATATATAAATGATATTATTCAAGTCCTATAAAAAATAAGAATAAAAAATAAAACCAGAGCTCCCATTTATTTGATTGGCTTGGAGTTGAGGGCTTTTGGAAGGAAGGATTCCAAGTGCTTGTAAAAAGCTGCCACCACATTGGGTGGTATTGAAAATTGGCTGATCTCAAGAATGTTGAAGAGAACCTTGGTTTCCTGAGGGATGCCTTTCTTCATCTTATTCTTGATCCAGCCAAACACCTCCTTGATTGGATTCAGAAACTGATAATAGGGCAGGAGGAAGAGGAGTCTTATTAGACAATCAGCAAGGCAGTGGTTAGAGGTGTGGTTATTTTTGTTGATGGGGGAACTCAGACATAACCAAATCCACCCTGTGGAGCCCAAAATTTTCCAAAACAACAATGTTAGTTACGCCTTGGTAATTAATCCAAAGTACTCCTTTACAATTTGGAGAAAATCAAAAAATATCCCACTATTGTGGGAACCCTTGATCATCTGATACTGGTCCAACCCGCAAGGACCAAGAAGCGCTACCATGGAATTGGTCTGGGAACAGACAGCTGCACAATGTGCTACACCATACTTGGACCCCTTCTCAACCCACCCATGCCTTTACCTGAGTGAGGAGGAAAAGAAAAATTGTCAATATAAAAGAACTGGACATTCCTGGTCTGCTTAAGAGCCAGATAGGTCTTGGCATAAATGTGTTGATCCATGATGGTCTTGTTGATGTTTTTATTATACGGCAAAACTCCCAGTACTTTTCAGGAAAAGCCCAACTCAACCATAGTATTGTATACAAGGGTTTTGGAAACATAAAGCCCAAACTCTGTGGCAAGCATTGATTGGACAGCAAGTGTATCCAGGTGGCAATCCTTGGCTACCTACTGCTTGATTACATTGATGTTCACGGGTTGAAGTAGTTTTGGCTGTCACTGAGCCTTGATAGATTCATCAATTTGACTGGTGTTGCCATTTTTTGTTGATGTCACCAATATATCTGGCTGTGACACCAAATTGGGATGTAATATCCTAAACTGACATTCCTATGTTCAGGCAGTTGAGGAGAGCTTCATGCTCACTATCTGTTAACTGATGCCGGCCCTTGGTGGGTGCCGCAGCATCCTGGCTATCAGGCTCAACACACGGGATAGTAACCTTTGTGTAGAAGGTGGGATCACTCTTGCTTGCAGTGGTACCATCAATGGTGGAATACACAACAGGCACAGATGCCTCCTCAGTTGTGGCCAATGGCTCATAGGAGGTGTCAAAAACTTGGGGGCATGTGATGGCAGCTCTGGGATCCAGAGTGCGGGCTGGGTCACAACTGGGTAAATGGTGGAGGTGTGTGTAACCTAATTGTTCCCAATGACCTTTCTATGTGAGACTTTGGTAGCAGGCCTTGAGAGCAGCTTCTGTCTGGGATTCAAGCTGATAGTTCTGTATTGTGATGCAAGAGGTGATTGGCTGGTGCTGACACCTTGGGAGACCTGTGTATTGGCATTGATCCCTTTGATTTGTGTTCTAGGTCTATTCTTGAACCCTCTGGGACCCCCTCATGAACAGGCTGCCCCATGAGCTGATGCAGGGGCTGGTTGGGAATGGGATGGTCTGTTTACAAAAATAAAATTAAAAATATTTTAGATTAAATATGTATTTATTTAGATTTTAGGTATAGTTGTGAGTAGTTGTTTTCTCTTAATTTAGCCTTAAATAGTAAATGAATTTCTATATCTGTTATTTGAAGTGTATGATATTTTGCCCTTTCTGGATTTGGATAATTTTAAAGTTCAATCAATTTTTATGTCTAAAAATGGTTATCAATATTGAATTTTTCATTTGATTTTAGTTGTGGTGGAGCTTCTTGATTTGGGTTGGTGTTTCCTAGTGTGCTTATTGTACATTAAATTTTTGATTCCAGTTCCTGCATATAATATCTGAGCTTACTAGTGGAATTCAAAAGTGATTTGAAATTTGGTTCTTGGGTTTGACAATCCTGCAATTTCAAAAAACATAGAAACTTAATGAAAATGGTTGATGGATTTGAACGCTTAAATCTGATTCCAGCTAATTCATTTTTTCCATTTGAAATATCCTGTTTGACTTGAACTTTACAAAGTGTCTATTATTTCCCAAATTTTTAAAAACCCAATTAAAAATACAAAGAATTCAATTTAACTAAAAAAGGCCATCCCGCAAAAGTGATTCAAAATTTAGACCAAGGATTTGAAAACCCCGTCATTTTTATGTTTAGGTTCTGAATTTACAGTAGTGGTTGGGTTCCTTGGCTTGGTTTTGGCAGTTCTTGATTGGAAAAGAATACACAGTTATCAGAGAGGCGTAAAGGTATGGATTGTAAAGCCATGTTGCAACTGAACCAATGATAGTTCAGTATTTGATTGGGGAAGACAACAGTCCAATAGAAAGAATAAGAATGAATAGAATAAGATGTGGTTTATTGAGGAAGATTTTAACTGATATACCTTATCAAGAAGGCACAAGTTCACCAAGGGGTGGCACAGTTGCAGGTTTGATATAAGGTTTGGACTTTGGAATAACTTGAACATGGATCAGCAAGTTAAATAGGCAACACTCCTAATTAGGAGATAGTGCCCACAATTTGACATTGCAATCAGATTGATCCATGCTGTTAGATACATCCTAAGGCAAGTCATTGAGTGCTATCTATGTATTGTAAGATAAGTTGGGAGGCAAGGAGAGAAACTTGGTTGCAACAAAAACATATACACAATGGGTTAAAAGTTGGGATAATTTAGTAAATGGAAAAGCAAACAGGAATAAACAAAGAGGCAATAGTATCAGAATAACACAGCGTTTATTGGGGTGAAAGCTATAAAAACATATGCAAATGTTAGTAAAAACTCAACAAGAGAATTGGAGAAGCTGTTTAAAGACCTTGACTCTGCAATTTTAGACATCAAAGAAATTGACCACAGGGTCAAAGAAAAAGTGAAGTCCATTGTCCTCACTGGGGCAAAATTGACAAAGTGTCTGCAAAGACATTAATGACCAAAATGTGATATAAATTGCAGGATTATAAGAAGCTGTCTCCATGTGGTGGGAAATCACCCACCAAATCCACATAGAGTTAATGATTAACCACCAACACAGCTTCAGATAATGTTTTGTGAAATTTCCAAATGAGATACTAGGGTTAAGTTAAATAATTAACCCCAATCAAAAATGCCCTAGATAAATGGCCTGCAAGAGAATCAAAGTGCCTTCAGCATAAAATTCAGGACATTGAGATAGCACAAGAGTTTCAGCTTTGACAGTAGGAGGAACAGCTCCAAGATTGACAGGCATTGAATTAACATTTGGTGGCAACAATGACAAAGTGCCAACAGCAGGCCCCCATCTTCCCGTAATAATCTGGCTAAGGATTAAATTATAGGGGATAGTAGCGCAAAAGGCCAACTACAGGATGCATTTAAAATAAAGATTAGACCAAGGGATAATTAATTTTATTGAGTATATTTTTAGGAGGACTCAACTCTCAAGAGTTGAAACAGTGAAAATTATTTAATCTATATCAAAAATTGACTAAGCAATACCACCTGGATCCTGAGCTCCTATTCCTTCCATATTGTCAAGTGATTATCTATTCCAGGTTGCAATAACCTTGAGTGACCAACTTCTGATGACCATTCTGATAAATAAGTTAATATCTGGTGACCCTTAAATTACGTCAATTTATCAGTATCAGCTTAGAAGGGGGAATCAGATTTGACTGACAAATTGGAGCAGCTGTAACCCATTTTTGATCAACTGTTTGATTAAAGTCCATTAAATCAGTTAGTTTTATTAAAGATTTTCTGGCTTTACAAGCTTTCCTACTTGGCCAAATAATCCCCAGCATTATGGAACTTACTGTTACACAAAATGCCCAAAACACCAGAGAAGACCATTGAGCGCCTGCTCAACATTAAAAAAACGTGGACAAGGGCTTGTAATTCAAGGCGTACAATATTTCTGTGCTGTCTGTCTGGGTTGATAACCCAGAGATGTATGAACATCTCAAACCTGCAAAGCGCACAATAAAAGAGGATACATAATTGCCTGCCCAATTGCTTGCACCAAGAATGGCCAAGCCTGTCAAAGCTGTCAGCAAAGAGGAAACAGAAGAAGGTAATTAATAAAATAAAAATTAATAAAAATTTAATAAGATATTACCTTTTTTATAGAAAATAGTGACAGAAAATTACAACAGGTCCCAGTTCCCTATGTCCCAACGTTGTTTAATGCAAACTACGCCAGCCATATGGCCCAGCAGCTGGACCTATCCCCCTGTTTTGCAGGAGTTTGGGGATAGGATCCATGGTACCTTCCCAATGTCCAGGGAAACACTGATGGGGCTTTTGAATGGCAAGGGGACATCTGAGTGGGAAGTTACTGCCTAAAAGGATGCCCAATTGGTCTGCCTAGAGCCAGTATCCCTCAGTGGAGTTTACTGTGTAAACTCCATTGAGCTTGTTTAGGACGTCCTGGCAACGCTCCCATTCAAGAATATACTGGAGATGGGCCGGGCACATGTGGCTGCTTGCTTCTGCTTCCCATTAGAGCACACTCTCTCTTACCTACTTGAGAACTTCAGGTGCAAGGTGGGTAGATTGGCTGTTGCCAACACAACAGCAGTTAAGAAGACCAAGATCCTCCTGGAAGATTTTGAGCTGGCCGGGAGTGCTGATGAGACAGGGGTCCCTGCAGCCATGGAGCTTAACTTTGCTAAGACTAAACATGAAAAAAATATTAGAACAGCTTTTTATAAATATGCAAGTTTACAGAAGCCTTTACTGGGCAAAGGCTTCATCTGGTGGTTTACTTGGGTTTCTCTTCTACTTTAGGATGAGTGCCAGTGTAGAAGACCTGGACAGGGTCCTTCTCAGGATTGACGGGGCTAGGCTCTCCCTGGATGGGAAGAAGGTCTCCCTGGCTACAACTTGGTTGACCATGTGATTCAGGATGCCCTGGCCCTGACTGGTATATACCAATTTACAGCCCTGCCCTAAAAAGCTGCTCCTGGACTCCCACCTGAAAATTCTTCCTTTTACTAGCAGGCGCAAATATTTTGACAGAAGAGTATCCACCCATCATGGTGTGGCGGTGGAGGTTGTGCGCCACATCCATTGCCAGGTGGGTACATACTGCCAAACCCATTATTGTTGTAACTAATAAAATATCTTTCCCTTAAATATAATTCTACACTTTTAATTTTTACTTTTTATATTAATTAATTTTTAACTCCTATTTCAACAAACACTTTTTTAAAAAAATCCTAGAGAAGGTCTTCATAAAGCATAGTAAAATAAGTTTATAAAATTCATATCTAACATAAGCACTTTTATTTTTTAGCTTTCTTTTTATATGTAT
>QTSX02004530.1:0-74894 GCA_014839935.2 Entomophthora muscae | reverse complement strand
TATTTATATATTATCATCATATTATAATATTACATATTTGAGATAGTCATCACATATTATAATAGATATAGTTAATTTACAACTAAAAATTAAATTTCTGTATCAATTTTGCAGCTTTATGTAATTTTGGGCCTGGAGTCATCTAAATATAAAACAATAATTCATAAATCTAAAAGAGCATTTGAGGAATATAAAAAATAGTCAGAAAATTTAAGCCTTTAGTTGATTAGCTGTTTGGCAAGGCATGCAGGGAGAAATGAATCAGCTTGGCCATAGAATTTGGCCTTGGTATTGGCTGGAAGGGTGTGGATCCTGGCCTGCAGCAAATCAAACAAGTCCTTGGTCCCAGTTGGGGTCCCTTACTTGACAACTTGCTTGAGCCACTTAAAGGCCTCCTTGATAGGGTTTAGGAATGGGGAATAGGAAGGGAGGAATAGGAGGCGCAAATTTGATGTGGTCAATTGTTGGGGGCCAACTGTGATGCTGGTGTCAATCATTGGAAATTCTTCAAGGATATCTGCCATCTTGTGGATTCTGTCATTATCCAATACAATTACATTGGTGAAGCCTGGGCTCATGCACCTCAGGTGCTCCTGGACCAATCAGAGGAATGTCAGGAAGGTCTGGCTATTGTGGGAGCCTATTATCATTTGGTAGAGCTTGATCCCCTTTGGACCAATAAGAGTCATCATTGAATAGTCTGTGGCACGGACTGCAGCACACCAAGCTACCCCGTCATTGGAGCCTTTGGGGACATAGCCATACCCATTGTACATTGATGAAGTAAATACTGATTTGTTAATATAATATGATTTGACTGTCCCCTTGGCTTTGAGAGCAGTGTACACCTCCACTTTTTTGGGTATTTATGTTGGTTAGGCTATTTCTATTATAGGAATATACCCCAAGTGTGACTGTACTACAGTCACTGCTGAGTATTTAGCCAAATAAATGCTCCAAAATATGAAGATGTTCTGTTTTTTCTGTTTATTACATATAGATAGGTTTGTTTGGAATTCTTGAGGGAAAGGTTCCTAGAAACTGGATATCTATATTTAATAAAAGAACAGAATATGGATGTTTAGATAGGTTAGGCTAACTAAAAGAATTGAGGCAAGATTGGCTGAATCAATCTTGAAAACTGGGCGTCTCAAAAATGGCTTAATTAATCAGGAAGATTAATTAATAAATACAGTATATATAATTAATGAGGATTTAATTATATTAAAATGGCCTTGAATTTGTCAAGAAGTTTGGTTAAGGTTAACCATGGGAACCCCCCCCCGGAATTTGGGTTAAAAGCACTGTGTCAGCAAATTTATTGGGTTAGAAGCACCGCCGCGCCACCTAATGAATTTGAGAGGCACTGCTATCAAATTTTCTCAGGCGCCGCCTGGGAAAATTGCTGGGCGCCGCAGTGGCGCCTGGTTTGAGTTTTGAAGCAGTTTAATGGGTTTTAAAAGGCAAAAAACCATTAAATGCAAAAATAACTAAATAAAGGCAAGGATGCCTAGGAATTCAAGTTTGATCAGCTGGTTCCCAGTTGGAACACTGTTAGCTGAGTTTTGGATGTGCAATCCACAGGGTTTTGGCGCTGGGAGCTGGGGAAGCTCCATGCCAAATTGGTACATTGGGTTGAATGGAGTCAGGTGACTTCTGCCCATTGTAGGTCAATCCTCATAGGTTGTGAATTGTTGGTGATCTTTTAGGTAAAGATCTATGTTAGATGGCTTGAATGTCATAGATCACATGACACAAATCATTGGTTGATTCAGGAATTGGAGGGGTTTTCAGCCGTGTATGCCCCAAATGGTATATAAGCAAAAACAGTTAAACATTAATAAAATATATTCATTGTCAGTTTTGACACTTTCCCCTCACCTATTTTTTCAATTATCATGCCTTCTTTGTTAAAATTTGAGAGAGCCAAGTTTGGGGTCCTTTGTGTGGAAACTGCTGCAGCAAGAAAGGAGGTTCCTACAAGTACATTAGAAGAAGCTTGGACCAGCCTGGAGGTCACTAAGATTGTTCCTGCTGAATCTTTAGTGGAAGTAAAGGCTGCGTTCAAAGAGCTGTATTCTGATTACTTTGCAAAGGAAGGGACTCCCACCCAAGGGAACCAAATTTATGCTTGGGATGCTTAGAACTTATTGGTAGGATGTGATGAAATCTTGCAACAAGTAAAAGAGATGGCAAATCGTGAGATTGAGGCGTTGAGAGCACGAGAGGAAAAAAGTGTTGCAATCATGGCTTGTTGGCGGGATGACCATAAAGTGTTATCCAATAAAATTGCCTCCCTGGAGGCAAAGCTCCTCAAAGCTTCGTCCCAGAAAGGTAACAGCAATAAGAGTCAAGGGCAGGATAATGGCAGGATGGACTGGTTAGGCCTGGATCCGTCACACCAAGTTTCTTCCACAAAAATTGCAGACCCTTACCCAAATGATAGTAAAAGGAAATTGAGGCCTTGTCCCTAAAATTAGATTTAACCATTGACTGTATATTTGCCAGTTCAAGATGGCAGTCCCAGGTTATCTACTGACAGATTGCCCATTTGTGCTCCGTGGTGAGAATGGTGGACACACACAAGGATTTCTCCGCAGCAAAAGCTCAGCCAGTATTGATGAATGTGTTGAATATTTTACTGGCGTATTTGGGATCCACCCTGATAAGAGCTGCAGCCGCCTTGTAGTCACCAGATGCCTGCATTGGCTTGAGAAGGATGATGTGCTTTATGTCAGGAATTTGCTTCTGAGCAGTCTTAGCAGAAGTAGTTGAATTGAGATCCTGCTCAGGGACTGGTACATAAGGCATGGGCACCTTGATATAGAAGGCCACAACCTTCTTGGGCACCTGCTGCCCATCCTCAGCTCAGAATTACTTGGGCTCCTTGTTATCTTCCTGGTTGCTATCACTGACATATGGCTTGTAGCTGGTGTCCATAATGGGCTTAACCTTCTCCATCATGGCTGATGGGGCCAGCTCCTGGCAGTACACAACGTCAAACACATACAAAGTAAGTTCTACCTCCTTGTTTCTAACCATTTTGGTAGTGGTGACCTTGGTTGGCTTCCGGGTCAGCTTTGGGACCCGAGGGCTTATGCTCTGCACCCTAGCAGCTTGTGCTCCTTGAACCGGCTGTGTCAGTGCAACCTCACTATGAGTCTCTCCTCTTACATCTCCTTCCTGAGTAGACAATTGTGTTGCACTAACTCAATTTTTGAGCTACAAAAACGTCTCCAACCACAGTGCACAGTAGCTGCATTGCTACTCTTTTGTTGTGTTTGTTCCATTTTAAAATAAAAAAATACTAAACTAAAATTCAATTAAGTTACACTCTGGTTTTATTTTTGCTTTTTATCTAAATATGGTTATTTAATTAGAATTTACCCCACACAATATCCCAATTATAGATTTTTTATTTCTTAGTTAGTTGTTTTTGGTTTTACAACACCCATATTAGAATACTCAAAAAAATCCACCCATTTTCCTAGATTTTACTACCAAATTCAAACACCCAACACAATATTTTTAAAATTTATGTTTCAGATCTTGTGTCTTATTTTAGATACCTTGGTATCATTCTTGATTACACTCCATTGCACACAACAATTAAGAGTTTTGTTTACATATTGAGTTGCTATTGTGTTTTGTTTTTGGATTGAGTTTTGACTCACCTTGCTTGGGTGTATTTTGTCACCAATTCACATAGTAAACATATGTACACTGAAAGTCAGCTCACACCATTTTGTTTGTGAATCCTTGTATTTTGTTTGTATTTCAAGTAGTCTTGTTTGGTGTGTAAGCACTTTGTTGCTGTGTTAACCCATTTTGTCTATTAACACCATAAATCCCTGTTAACAGAGTGTATATTTTACACTGATAGTTGGAATTTGCTTAAATCTGAAATCATTTTGTTTAAATCTGAGGTATTTTTTGGTTGTTGCCATAGCTTTTAAAACTACTGTATGCACTGTCTCCTCCTCATTGGGAACATTGACCTTATTTTGGTGTAAACTCCATATTTGATTGATGATGACAAGCTGTCACTCCACTTTACCATGGCACAGATGCTTGGTTTTTAATAAACTGTGAAGTGATGCAATCTTTAGAGCAGTTGAGATAAATAAAAAGCAGAGGGAATAGCACACAGCTGCACACAAAACAACAATGAAAGGTAACAATCCATACCAATTAGCTACAGAATTCAATCCACCAAAGATAAGGTCTGTGCCCAACTTATACGTGCTCTTCAACCCAACTTTGTTTATCTCAACAGCTCTAAAAGGGACTGGACTGACCCCATTTTTTGTTATAATATCTTGTTAAATTTAAGGGTATATAGCCTGATAAGGGTTGTGGCTGTTCCATATTAGTGCTAGAAATGTGGGTTCATGATTGTCTACCCTGGATCTTTTGCTAGTAAATGTAAACAACCCAAGCTTTTCCTGGCTCAAACTACCCCTGGTCTAAAAGGGCAGATATCAAAGGCTTTTGAAATCTGTCACAGGAATTCTGAATAAGTGTAGCAATAATAAATTTAGAGGATTGTTTATATATATTAAAAATGACACATAAAAATAGAAATATCTGATAATTTGCCATTGACAAAGTGGGCAATATTTTATAGTATCACGGCCCAGTTTTGATACCATAGCTATTAAAGATAGTCTAATCTTTTTAGGTGGGTCAAATCACCTCACACAACAATTAAGTGTTAAGGTGTGAGTCCTTGGGATACATCCCGTCAAGTGACGCACACTTAATGACTCCTTTTGGGGGGGAAACGAAACCCAAAGATAGTCTGATCTTCTAAATAACGGCATGTAGTTAATATTTGATAACTGTTTAGTTGTCATTTCGCTCTAGTCAACTAGATTATACTCATTTCAACAGCTTTGAAAATCACCGTGCATAAAATTGATTTTACACCCATCCCTTTTAAACGGGTAAACTATCTAGACGGGCAGTCCTTTTGTTGGAATTATTGCGAGTGAGCTCTCAGGCTTAGCTACGGTAGAAAACTTCCCCATTAAGAGACGCATGTTGAACCAATATCAACGCCACAATTCGACCAACAACTTGAGTAACTCCATCTGTAAACAATGATGTACGTATTATTTGTTTCTGTGCAATTGGACGGGTGGCGATTACCAAAAGTAAACACAAGGGTTAACGGGTTTAGAATATCATTAGTTAGTTCATGTGGTACCAGAATCCATGGAGATTCATCTTGGTTTTGAATTGGCTGGCTGGTTATTTATAATAAAGCGGATCTAATTTTTATTCAGGAAGATTAGCGTAATATCGGCTGAGCGAATGGATTATTGGTTAAAGGTCATCCAATGGCAATCATAAAAGCGACTATTCCCCGGCATTACAAGTAGGATAAATCGAACTGATTGGTTTAAAATAAAGGTAATATTTCATAAATTAATTCCCAACGGACTTTTAAACCCAAGCCGTGTTTAGGATATGGAGGCTGGCAGTTGTTGACGGCGATTTAAAAGGAACATATTTAACGAATTTCGTCAAATGTCGATAAAAATCTGAATTATCCAAGAAAATTATAGATATTTATCATTTTTATACATCATAATTTTAGTTCCTTTGTGGCTACAAAGGAAGCTATTTATGGAAAGTTGCAATTAATTAGATATCCAAGAGTTGCTATAAAAGTAGGGTTTGCAAAGTTTGAGCGGCATGATTAGCTTTAAACATCTTATGTTGGTTGGCTTGACTATTTCCGAGATGATCCCCGAGCGCATCAAGTCTGGAGGAGGAAGGGTGCAGTTTGATTTGGTTTGCAATGCTACTGCTGTTGAGTGTTCCCATGTGAAAAGAGTTCTCTTTACCGCAGGCGAGTGCCTCAACAATGTAATTGTGATTAAGGAGAAGATACTTACACATATTCATTATTATGACTTCTGCGGAGGAAACGCGACCTGTACCCCTAGAGTGATAGGGAGCTCTTCGCATAACGAGATAGTGTTAGGAGGAAGATACAAGGATTACTTGTATCCTCAGGCGCTCGTCAAACAACTTGGGACTAAAGAGATCAAAAGTGGGAGATTCCATGACTACGACATGAAAATCATCCTGGATGCTAAAACCAAGTTCCAAATAGTTGGCCAAGTCAACTTTACAAGTGAAAAGACATCCCTTTTAGACTTGGTTGCTCACGAGATGCTCCATGGGCTGGGCATCGGCTCTTCTTTTAACATGCTGAGCAAATCACGAAATCTAGCCATGCCGTGGTACGTGAAAGGCTTCAATCGAACTTTGAACTTCACTCAAAATATCTTTAACTCGCACCTCTACATCCGAGAAACAGGAGAGCCCCTCTCTAAATTCCTTGACAAACTGAACAGCCTTCCAAAGATCACACGGCCCCAGAACCATACTCTACTTCTACAGCCACCCTACATCGACACAATCACTGAATTATCTTCTCTTCTCACCACGAACGGCTCTATCTACTTTCTTACCACCAACAACAGCAAGGTGGATATGGATACAAGCTATACAGATTACCGACCAGGTACAACACTTAGCCACCTTGATAAAGGCTACTTTAACACAGTCGAATCCACAATGATATCACAAGGAACCTACGGCAGTGGAACAGACAGTCTGTCAGATTACACCAGCTGGTATATCTCTCCTTATGGCCCCCTAACTCTTGAAATCCTTGCCAGTCTTGGCTACACTATGAGGAAGAACCCAACCTGGGGCCATTCTTTGGGTGGCATCATCCAACTGCTTCGCCAAGATAAGCGATTCATCAAGAGGATGAATCGCATTAATCCCCCAAAGCGCCGAACCAAAAAAACAAATTGATGCTTGGCATCGCCAAATCGCATATTCATCAGAATAAACCTATTGCTTTATTCAAAATATATCGTCCACTTAAAAGTAACCACCTACCACATTTAAATACTCTTTCCGGTCTCCAAAAGAAATATTGTATCGCTGCCTTTTTAGAAAGATACATCATCCATCACTTCTATGATCAGTTCTGACTATCCCACAAAAGTCTTAGATTGTTGAAAATACCACTTTAGACAAACTGCATCCTAGCCCTCTACTTAAATTTATACCAGCATATCCAAACCAACCCAAGTAAAATATCCCAACCCGATTGGCTCCAAGGGAATGGCGTCGATTACCTAAATACGCGGTAAATAGCATTGCTAGGGAAGATATGTCACCTCTCCCCAAGTTGAATGGTTCATCTCCCCAAACTACATTGCGTACTCTAAGAAATCAAAACTAATACTAATCAACCTTTACGCTAACTACTAAAAAAGAATCTAAACTAAACATCGAAGCTAACGCCGTCATGATTATACTGCTTGTAAAATATAAGCACAGAAGGCGCAGATAAGAAGATCAGGATAGTTTTATTCCAAATACGGAAACTTCTTTTATGACTATAAAGTGACCTATTTTGTCCATTTATACATGTAGTGTTTGGAAGATTCCTTTGAAAGCCAAGTTCTCTCCCGGTAGAATGTTTGGGTCATGCTCAGGAGCTACTGCTGCCACGGCTTCCGAATCGTCCCTAGGGGAAACTGTTCACCGATAGGAATGATTGAAGGTACTCTCAAAATAAAAATAGAGATCAGTGTTGTGAGTACACTCTTAGTAAAGCATATTTGAACAGAAACGGGAGATTTAAAGAACAATAATTCTTTTATATGGATGATTATTCTAATACAGACATGTATTCCTTTATAAACACATGCATATATTTAATAAATAAGGATGTTCTTTTCAGAGGCCAAGCCTTTTTCCTGGAAAAAAGTTCTATTTGGATTCTATTACAGATGGTGTCGTAAATTGTGCCATTAATGCTATTTTGATATGGCCTTCAAATAATGGTATGTGCAGAGATTTGGTAGGTTTTGCCTTTGAGTTTGGAAATTCTTTGCCTTCTGCAAATGGGTCTGGTTCAATATCCACCCATTCCGGATTATTGTACCTGTCTGTGGTTGATCCTGGTATGACTTCACCCAAACATGACTCCCTTAACCACTCTGTCTACCTAAAAAGTGATCATCAACCCTTGTCTACTATTTAAGTAGAATCATTTCTCCTAATAAAGACAAGTTTATCCACATTTGTGTTGGCTTTATTATTTTTCAAGCCTTTTCCTTTCCTTTGTGCCAAAAGGAATTCCTCATCTTGTATTCCGGAAAATCAAGGTATATGTCCTTAATTTTTCCCTGAAGGCTAACCCAGGCCTAGCTTTGAACCTCAATACTTTTGTTATAAAGATTTCCCGCTGTGCCCTCCTGGATGTTGTCCCCAGGAGCCAAACATGACAAAGGTAATAGCCTTATAAATTCTAGTGCTGTACCTGAACTAACTATAGTTCAGTATCAATGCTGAGAGAAGACAACCATTCATACAGAGGAAAAGAATGGTTTTGGCATATTATAATTTTTTTAAGAAGAGTTGGGTTTTGTATAACATGCTGAAAAGCTACCAAGGTGGTACCACTTTTGTCAAGAATCTGGGTAAGCTTCAACCATGCTCTATATCAGTGTTATTGTTAGGATTCTTACCATAATAATGCCCACAAACCATAAGGTTTATGAGTTCTCTTTACTTTGGAAGCCTTAAATGGGAAGATCAAGTAAGACCTATCATGAGGTGACTTAATGTGGGCCCCATGTGTGTTATGAGATCTCTTAGCAACCGGGATAATCATTTTGGAGTAGCATCAAGATGGGTTTCTGAAAAGAGTTATCTTTTAAGAAATGCTTGTTTAAAAAAACCTATACAGGAGGAGCCAAAGATAGGGAGATATCATTTATAGATTTAGGGCTGCTGTTTCTCTATTTGCAACGCATATGATTATTTCTGGTTTGATAATTTGGCTTTAAAATACCCTTGCTGGCATTGAAGTTATGTTTGTACCTCTTTATAAATCTTGATAATTTATTTATAAATATCTTAATTTTTCCTAAAGTTATTATTCATTAATTGAAACACATCCTAGATTTTGTGGATAGCATCAGGACAGGCATTGTAATAAGTCATGAAATATTGATTCTGGAACCTTGACATATCGTAAAAATTAGGACCCATATTTATTTGAGACAAGTCAGTACAGGTGTCAGGAGCACAACTGTTTAATGTTCCATTGCTCTTGATGTATGATATTTAAATCTTTGTCTTAACCCCTGACAACTGATAATGTAAGCAAGTGCTGTAAGAATCCGGGGTACTTTACAAATAACGGAAAGCCCGCTGATAATATTCCCCACTTTTAAGCCACAGATCACCTGGGGGATTTACAGAACTTACTCAATAATATTTACTCCGTTTATTATTTATTCTTAAAATAGATTGTTTATGATTTCCGGGGTTGTGCAGTTTTAAGTTGAAAGGTTGAATTTTTATAAGTCTATGAGCTACTTAACTGTTCATTTGAAATCACTTTTTTTACTTTGGACTTACTTTTAAGTTATCACTTGGATCTGAGATTCGTTTATGCTTCAAACTCGTTAAACGCATGGCGTTTTACATGCAGGGCGACCACTTCGTTTCGGGAAGCACGCCGAATAAGCTGACAAGGGGGTTCAAATCAGCACCTAAAGAAAGAAGGAAATGCTGGGATCCGCCCTTGAAAATTTGGATTCTGGATTCAACCAATCAATGTCAAAGTGTAAAATAATCAGCTGATGTATTAAGCTTGTAGAAAATTTATTATTTAGAAACTCTTAAAGGTAAAAGTTATTGAATCGATATGGGATCGGGAATTGGATGGATCACTTTATCCATTTCATAGATGTAGTCCTTATTTTGGCGAAGGAGTTGAATGATGCCTCCCAGGGAATGGCCCCAGGTTGGCTTCTTCAGGGTGTAGCCAAGTGTGGCTAAGATTTGAATGGTTAGAGGTCCGTATGGGGCAGTATACCAACCAAGGTAGCTTGATATACTGTCATTCCCTTCACCTCTTTTTGTATAAAAGATCATTTCGGAATCCTTTGTGACGATATAAGACTGATCTAGATGATGAAGTGTTGAACCAGGGCTGTATTGTTTTAGTCCTGTCTCGATGTAAACTTTGCTGTTGTCGTTGGTGAGAAAGTAGATGGAGTTTGGTGTTGTTAGAAGAGTGGACAATTCAGTGATTGGTTCAATGTAAGGTGGATACAGAAGTGCAGATTCATTCTGAGGCTTTGTGATCTTTGGGAGGCTGTTCAGCTTATCGATGATAGAAGATAGGGGCTTTTCAGTTTCTCGGATGTAGAGGTGCGAGTCAAAGATATTTTCGGTGAACCGTAGTTGGCCGTTGGCGTCTGTCACATGACTTGGCTTGACCAGGTTTTGCGTAAAGTCAAGGGTATAGAAGGAGGATAGGATACCCAGTCCATGAAGAAGCTCGTGGGCAACAACGCCTAAAAGCGAAAACTCTTCATACGTAAAGTTGACTTTGCCGACCATTTGGTATTTATATTTTGAATTTAAATTCATGTATATGTCGTATTCACGTATGCGTCCATCCACCATTCTTTCGGATCCGATTTGCTTTACCAGAGCTTGGGGATAAGAGTAATTCTTATGGTTGCCGCCCAGCTCAATTTGGTTGGGTGAGGCTGATCCTACCGCTCCTGGTATACATGATGCATTTCCTCTGCAGAAGTCATGATAGCTGGCCCTTACAATAATCGGATTCGTAATCACAATCACATTGTCGAGGCACTCGCCTGCAGTAAAGAGAACTCTTTTCACTTGTGAACACTCGACAGCAGTAGCATTACAAGCAAAATCAAACTGCACCCTTCCTTCGCCAGACTTGATGCGCTCGGGGATCATCTCGGAAATAGTCAAGCCAACCAACATAAGATGTTTAAAGCTAATCATGCCGCTCAAACTTTGCAAACCCTACTTTTATAGCAACTCTTGGATATCTAATTAATTGCAACTTTCCATAAATAGCTTCCTTTGTAGCCACAAAGGAACTAAAATTATGATGTATAAAAATGATAAATATCTATAATTTTCTTGGATAATTCAGATTTTTATCGACATTTGACGAAATTCGTTAAATATGTTCCTTTTAAATCGCCGTCAACAACTGCCAGCCTCCATATCCTAAACACGGCTTGGGTTTAAAAGTCCGTTGGGAATTAATTTATGAAATATTACCTTTATTTTAAACCAATCAGTTCGATTTATCCTACTTGTAATGCCGGGGAATAGTCGCTTTTATGATTGCCATTGGATGACCTTTAACCAATAATCCATTCGCTCAGCCGATATTACGCTAATCTTCCTGAATAAAAATTAGATCCGCTTTATTATAAATAACCAGCCAGCCAATTCAAAACCAAGATGAATCTCCATGGATTCTGGTACCACATGAACTAACTAATGATATTCTAAACCCGTTAACCCTTGTGTTTACTTTTGGTAATCGCCACCCGTCCAATTGCACAGAAACAAATAATACGTACATCATTGTTTACAGATGGAGTTACTCAAGTTGTTGGTCGAATTGTGGCGTTGATATTGGTTCAACATGCGTCTCTTAATGGGGAAGTTTTCTACCGTAGCTAAGCCTGAGAGCTCACTCGCAATAATTCCAACAAAAGGACTGCCCGTCTAGATAGTTTACCCGTTTAAAAGGGATGGGTGTAAAATCAATTTTATGCACGGTGATTTTCAAAGCTGTTGAAATGAGTATAATCTAGTTGACTAGAGCGAAATGACAACTAAACAGTTATCAAATATTAACTACATGCCGTTATTTAGAAGATCAGACTATCTTCAATAGCTACTAATCAAGACTGTACCTCAATACTGTAAAAATATATTACCCACTCTATTTATGACAAACTATCAGATTTTATTATTTCTTGTGTAGCTTTTAATATTGTTGCAACATCTACGATTACTCCCTCTTGGGAAAACAATTGCCCAAGAAATTTCCCAACCAATGAACAATTAGAGGCCCTCTTGTTAGATGTTTCTGCCCACCGGGATCATACATCCCAACTCCCAAGCAGAACATTACCTAGACAAGCCTCGTAACTTCCATTATGTACATGAACAACCTGTGGCTAAGCATGATACTATATAATACCCTATCTTCATATCAAATGAAGTATCATTATCTTCTTAATTTCCCCCCTTATCTTGTTTCATATATTTGCAAGAAGTACTATTTGGTACTATTAAAACTTGCTGGATCAACACATGCTTCTCTTCTGTCATTAATGGGGTAGTTTTAAAAAAGGGTTGAGAAGAAAAGGGGCAGGTGAGGGATTCATAGGTAATTTCTGTATTCAATACATATAATACTGACTCAGAAAAAATCAGAAATAACCTGTCAGAGTAAAAAGTATTGTTGCCTCTAAACTATTATTGGAGAAGCTATTTCCTTTGGACAACTGTCTCTGATTATTATACCAATATTTTAAAAACAATATCACCAATATAACAGTATGCATGGCCTGAGGGTAAATAGAGCACTGGTACCTCACCTCTTGGGTGAAATCATCTGTAACTTGATTTTTACTCATCTGTGTCATGCTCTGCCCCAAAGGGCAGGCTCTTTAAAATTTATCATATTTGATGGTTTTGTTTGGTTTTAATCTTTCAGTATTTTTAATATTTGGAATTTTTAATTGAAAGTTAATATTTAAGTATTTTTAAGTTTATTACCTTGTTTTTATTGCTATTTGCATTCAAATCATTATCATTGTTGTTTGCTCTGTCTTTCACTATTCCTTTTATATATTTCTACTTTAAAGTTAGAATATTTTCATTTATCTCTTACCTTTTGAACTCCTGCTTTTGTCTTGGCTGCTCTTTCCCAGCTTGCGTGCAGATCTGCAGTTCTTACTGGGTTTCTGTTGTCCCTTTTTCCTCCAGGTTCTACCCAACTTTCTCCAGTTGCTCCTATTCTTGGCTGACTTACCCATGACTATCACTCACACAACTGGCAAAGACTTTTCTATAAATAAAGAGCTTGTGAAGAGTAGGCTTTAAGCTAAAATTCTAAGTGATATCTTCCCTTTGATCTTTTATCTAATTTTAAACTTTGATATCTTAATTTCTAGAAATTTATACATTTTTATTAAATTCATTTTAAAGTTTAGCCTTTTCTTTCCTTAAAACAAATGGAACTTGTAAAACAACAAGCCTTAGGCTTATTGTATCCATTATTTTCCCTTGAGGAATCTTTCAATAGTTATATATACCAATTTGCTGATGGAGAATATCCTAATATTGACATTCCCTTAGTTACAAATTGTTCACTATTTAACACTTTATTTTATCTTCTTTGCTTAGGGTTCTACCACTCAATTACTCCTTTTGTGAC
Organism: Entomophthora muscae; assembly: GCA_014839935.2. NCBI lineage: Eukaryota > Fungi > Entomophthoromycota > Entomophthoromycetes > Entomophthorales > Entomophthoraceae > Entomophthora > Entomophthora muscae. The sequence goes on along the minus strand of QTSX02004530.1, from coordinate 61,555 downwards.
ATAATATAGGTTTTTAGCAGGGTTCTGTAAGATTATCTTACAGACAGTTTCTACGTTTTTATATCTTTTAAATTTGAATCCTAATGCCTTGCACACTCTAGTTTATAACCTTGCACCATTATGGGCAAGACCTTACATTATTTTGGCTTCTCATGGGATTGACCTAGGCAATACCTTCTCCATCTCTTATATCATCTTTCTAGCCTTGTTTCTCTCTACTATTATTTTAACATTGTTATCTCTAGTAGTTTTTTTACTTGGTGGGTTATATGATAAAGTTTTTTGTAATAAGGAGTGGCATACCCCTACTTCCTACACCAACCAAACTTTAGTTCTTAATACCTTAGCTCATAGTTTGCCACACCCTAGTATTTTTAAAACTTTAGCTTATGCACAGGCCCACTTTACTGCTTACAGATTCAAATTCTCCACCAACTCCCAGAAGGTCCTCTATCTTGCGGAGAAGCTCACTGGTCACTACAGAGATTAGTTTAGCTCTCACTCAATACGCAACCCAGGTATCCTCCAGAACTGCAACCTCTTTGTTAGTTCACTACTATCCTTCTCTGGAGAAGACAAAGAGTCATCCACTCCCTCTGCTTCTCGTTTTTCAGGTCTCACTCAAGGTTTGCTCCCATTTGGCAAATACAACCAGAAGTTTTACTCTCTTCAGTCAAGACTACAAGCCTCTGATGCTGAGGCTTGTAGCTGCTACAAGTTAGACCTCAACAGATTGCTTCAGGAATTTTTGGTCCACCACAACCTTCCTGACAAACTAGAAACTCTTATCAGAGAGGTGGTTAAGTGGAACCAAAAATACCTTTCCCCAAAAACACCTCCTTCTTCTAACCTATTCCCTGCAGCTCAGTTGTTTGTACCAGAAAGGTACCACTTCCTTCAAACCCTCCACCTGGCACTGAGCCAAAGTCTGGGGGAGGTTTCTGCCTTACTGCTGAGGAAGTCCTTAGAAGAAAGAACAATAACCTTTGCTCCTACTGTGGATCAAAGGATCATCTCCTACCAGCCTGCCCTCTCTCCAAGTGTTCCTCCTTTGTCAACAAGAGCTCCACTCTCACTTTGCTTTCCCTTATCAACACTTCCAAGTCACTTACCGTATTGGTAACTATTAATGGACCTTTGGGAAAGATCAAGGTGCTTGTTCTTCTTTGTTGTGTTTGGCTCCAGGTGACGACATCCTGGAGGACACGGCGGGAAATCTTTATTACTAAAGATTTGAGGTTTGAAGATAGCCTTGAGTTAGCCTTCAAGGAAAAATTAAGGGCACATACCTTAATTTCCTGTTAAACAAGATGTAAAAGTCCTTTTGTCAGAAAGGACAGGAAAAGCTTGAAGATTATAAAAGCCAACACAAATGTGGATAAACTTGTCTTTATTAGGAGTAATGATTCTACTTTAAATAGTTGGCAAGAAGTGGGGATCACTCAATAGAAAGACAGAGTGGCTGAGGGGATCACGCTGGGATGAGGTCATACCAGGATCAACCACAGACAGGTACAATAATCTGGAATCAGTGGATATTGAACCAGACCCATTTGCGGAAGGCAAGGAATTTCTGAACTTGAAGGCAAAACCAGTCAAATCTTCACAACTATCAATATTTGAAGGGCAAATTGAAATAGCATTAATAGCGCAATTTATGACACCTACCCCCTCAAGATTGGACAGAGGGAGTTGATACTTGCGAAGGAATTTGGAGTGGATGCAGGCAAAGGGACAGCCAGACAATAGTAGCTTCACAGTGTACTTGAAGCCCTTCTTGAAGGTGACCTCACAGGGCCCAATCCAGAGGGAGTCCAGCTTGTGGGTTCTACCACCTGTATGATTCTGGTAGTAGAGAACTAGATTGCCTACTTGGTATTTGGGGAGGGGGGCTCTAGCAGCATTGGACAGAGAGAGCTCCAAAGCCTTAACCTTATAAGCAGTGGAGTAGGTGGTTTCCTGGATGTCAATGATATGGTTGGTTAGGTCTTTCATGTGGGTCTCAGGATTTGCAGATGTATCATACTCAATCAGAGGAGGTCCCAAGATTGAGGGGGTAGTGGCCTCACGTCCATAGAGCATGGCAAAAGGGGATTGACCAGTCACCTGGTGTCAACTAAGGCGGTAGGCAAAGAGGGCGGCAGGGAGGAACATGTCCCAATTGGCAGCGTCAGAGAGCGTAAGTTTTCTCATGATGGATACTAGGGTAGCGTTTGCTCGTTTGACAGTTCCATTGGTGGAGGGATTATATGGCGCAGAGAATAACTGGTGAGTCCCCATAGCTTCAATAATAGAGGTGATGAGGCGAGCATTAAAATTGGTACCACTGTCTGAGAGCAGGACTTGAGGGCAGACATGTCAATAGAAGATGTCTTGCAGCAAGAAAGTAGCTGTGGTCCTAGCTGTTATATCTTTTGCTGCTCTGGCTTCAACCCATTTGCTAAAGTAGTCTATAGCAACCAAAATAAACCAACATCCTGACCTAGACTGGGGGAAGGGTCCAACAGCTTCAATACTCACTGTATGTAAGGCATGTTTTGGAGGGATGAGTTGGAACTGGTGTTGGGAAGGACAAGGACGTTGGAGTTGACAAGAATGGCAGGATGCAAGGACATCAGGGATCAAGAGGCGCATGTTTTCCCAGTAGAAGTTTTTGCACAACCAGTCATGAGTCTTGGCTATGCCTCCATGGCCAGTATCAATGTGAGCTTGGAGGATGATGACTATCCTCATACTAGGGCAAACGTAAGGTAGGTAGGCATTGTTAACCTTTTTGAAGAGTTATCTATCACGAATTATAGTGTCCTTGGATAGGGTCTGTAGGGCCAGGAAGATATCTTTGGGCTCAGTGGTACAATAGTCAGGATATCCTATTAGCTTGTATAGACAATCAGCATCAGCGGGATGGATGGCCAGGATGGGCATCCTTGACAGGCCATCAGCATTCTGATGTTGGGCCCCAGGACGGTGTACCACTGTGAAATCATACCCTTGCAGACATAGAGCCCAACGTGTTAGCCGACCTTAAGGTTCTTTTAGTTGTTGTAACCACTTGAGAGAGGAGTGATTGGTGACTACTGTGAAGTGGGTTCCATAGATGTAATGCCAAAACTGTTTCACCGCATGCAGCACTGCCAAAAATTCCTTCTCAGTGACACTGTAGTTCTTCTTGTGCTTATTGAGGACCCTTGACAAGTAGGCTACAGATTGATCCACGCCTTGATTATCAAGTTGGGCAAGGATGGCACCCACAGCTACTCCACCAGCATCAGTATACAAGATGAACTCTTTATCATAATCAGGATAGACTAAGATAGGAGCCTCCTTGAGCTTGTCCTTCAGCGCTTCAAATGCTTGTTGTTGGCTGTCAGTCCACTCAAAGGGGACGTTGCAAAGTAATTGGACGAGGGGTTCACTCAGCTCAGCAAAGTCAGGGATTAATTGTTGGTAGTAGCCCATCATACCAAGGAATACTTGTAACTCTTGAAGATTTGTGGGAGGTAGCATCTTGTCAATGGCTTCTACCTTGTTATTCATGGGGCAGATTCCAGTCTGAGTGACTTCATGTCCTAGAAACTCAAGACATTCCTTGAAGAAGGAGCATTTGGAGGGTTTGAGTTTCAGGCCATCCTCACAGATCTTGATGAAGACAGCCTTGAGATGCTTCAAGTGGTCAGTAAAGGTAGCGCAGAATACAGTGATATCATCAAGATACACAAGGACACAAGAGAGTTTTAGGTCTCGTAAGATGGAGTTCATAGCTCGCTGAAATGTGGCAGGGGCATTGCATAATCCCTGGGGCATACGAGTGGATTCAAAGAGGCCCTCTGATGTGATGAGTTCAGCCTTTTCTTGTTCTTCAGGTGATAAGCCAACCTGCCAGTACCCTGAAGCCAGGTCCATGGCAGAGAAAAACTTGGAACCACCCAGCCGTCTGAGAGCATTGTTGATTCTGGGCAAGGGGTACAAATCTTTCTTAGTGAGAGAGTTCAGGCAGCAATAATCAATTACAATGTGGTGTCCCCCATCTTTCTTCTTGAGGATCAGTAACAGGGAAGCCCAAGGGCTTTGGGAAGGAGCCATTAACCCAGCGTCCAGAAGTTGCTTGAGTTCTTTAGACACTTGCGCATCTTTCACCCTACTACAGCGGTATGGTTTGGCACAAAAAGGGGGTGCATCCCTAGTATCAATCTGATAGATGACTCCCTTAGCTAGGCCATAGTCCGTAGGTCCAGAGGCAAAGATGTCACTGAACTGATTGAGCAGGTCCAACACATCTTTTTGTTGAACAGGAGACAGTTGGGGGAAATCAGCAGCAGTGAACAAGGAGAGAACTTGTGGATCATCTTCAGGTAGGTTGAAATCACTGAAAGTTCCAAAGGGGTAGAGGGAAGATACTTGTTCTTCTCCAAGTACACAACCATGACCTACAACCTGGCCTCTGGTTACTTGCATGGGCAGGGCCGTCAGGTTAGCAAGCAGTAATTGCACAGGCTCTTTGTGGGTTTGGTCTAAAATCCCTGGACATAGGCGAAGCTTGGTAAGACTCAAGGATTCAGGTGAGTAAAGCTCCAAGAAGGACTTTTCAGGAAGCTCATAGGGAATCTGGGAGTCAATCACCACTTGAGAGCCTGGGGGGATGGTGATAGCGGCTGGCGCTAGCAGAGGTACCCCTTCTTCCGCAGGGCAGGAAGGAGGAGGGGTACACATGTTGGAGGAGTGAGTCCTATACTTGAGTGAGAAGACACCCGTAGGGTAATCAAGCACACAAGTTTTAAGACATTTTCCTGGAAGACGCGGAGGTTCCTCAAAAATCAAAGGAACTTCATATCCCAAGAGCAAAAGGTATCCATCTTGTAAGTTTACAATTCCGTTATATTCTTGGAGAAACTGAGTACTAACCAAGAGGTCATAGCTTTTGTTCTCTAGGACCACAGCAGAGGAAGCAATAAGGAGTTTCCCAAACCTCATGGGTAGAGCGGAGTAGGCACCAATGGCTTGAGTTTGGGCCATGCCAGCTGTGCCATACAACTGCGTGTAGTTGAGGTCAGGGGCCAACTTAAGTTTCTTCATTAGCTTAGAAGATACCACGTTGACAGGGGAACCTGTGTCCAAGATGACCTTGATTTGACCTTTTGGATTGATACTTTCACACAGGTTGTATCTTTCCCAAAGGGAGGCAAGACTGCCAACACATCTTGCGCAGCCTCTAGCTCCTTTTCCCATTTGGCCAGCATACACCGTAACGCAGGGATTTCCTTATACACAGTCTGTAGTGGAAGAGATACAGTTACGTTGTGGAAAAGAGCTTTGGCTAACTCAGCTGCTTCTTCAGAGGAGTCAACCAAGACATGAGGTGATGGGCTTGAGCTAGGTAAGTGTGAGCCACCATGGACTTAGCTTCACTGGGAGGTACACGGAAAGTGGTGGTAGTCTTCCCAGAGCAAAGCTTTTTGGGTACAGGGATAGTTTCCGGAACAGCCAGGACAGAGTAGCCATAACTATCAGAATCTTTGCTATCAGAATTGTCAGCCTCTGAATCACTGGAGAGGTTGTGAAACAGATGAAGGATAGTTGGGCCAGAGGAAGAGGGAGCTTCCTCATCAGAAGGAGGATCAGGGGGAGACAGGGGAGATTGGTCAGCAGAGAGCGTCTCCGTTTCTAAGCTGACCTCTCTTTTCCTGCCTGTTCCTTGGGATCACAACCTTCCACTTAAGGATTAGTGTAAGTACGCAAGTGGTTCCCAATTTGGCCACAGTTATGGCAGCCTTGCCTCTTAGCCTGTCCACCAGCACCCAGGGTCATTATGTGCGGCGTACAAGAGGTAGTCTCAGCATTATTGGCTTTATTCTCACGCATCACTGTACCTTCATGCGTCAAATGCATGTCTTGTAGGAGCGTCTTAATACTCTTCATGAAAGTGAGCAAATTCTTGTGTGCCTTAAAGTGTAGGCACAAAAGCTGATTCACCTTCAAAGCATTTGAACAAGCCGTGTAGGCTTCCCGGGGAGTTGACTGTTGACTAGTAATTAACTGCTGGTCTTCAATGTAGAAACAATCTGTGAACTCAGCCAGGGTCTCCTTGGGTTTGAAAGCAATATGCATAAATGCATCTTTCTTGAATTCTAAACTGAGGTCTCCTCCAAACTCTTCAATAAGGAGGCACTTCATATCCTCCCAGGTGACAATAGAAGGGAGCTCAGGGACCACAACAGCCTGGCAAGTGGGATGAAGGCAGGTAAGGATGTGTTCCTTCTTGAGTTTGTCAGTAGTCCTACGCATTGAAGTTTTGTAAATGGTCAGAAAAGCAGCAATGGTTGAGGTCTTGGGATCAAATATCTTCTTGAAGGTCAGCTTATAATTTGGGTTCATGGACAAGGACAAGGACTGGCTGTTTTCACCAGGATTGAGGACGTTAATGTGAGGGTTGCCCTCAAACTTGGATTCAGCAGTAGGTTGACTATCCCAGAGAAGTTGAAGGCTTTCCTCTAAAGTGTCCAAGGTAGATCTATTCTGCCCACTAATGTCTTGGGCAGTTGTGGCAGCAGTCCCAAATTCATCAATCTTGATTTGTTTTACTGCCAAGGTGCCAGCAATCCCATTGACACAGGTAGCCAGGGAGGTGGCCTGAGTGACCAAGGGGGCAACTTGTCCATTTAGAGTCTCTGTAAAGTGGGAGAGGTTTTGGACCTCTCTTTTCAATGTGTCTTGCCTATCAGCTACATCATTTTTCACTTTGGCAAGTTGATCTAGAGCATTCGCACAGTAGACCCAGGGTTGACCTTCTAAGCCAGGGCAACAACCATGATTGTCATGAGCGGGAGTATTAACAACTTCACCTTCTTCAGATTCAGATTCAGATGACAAACCTTCTGAATTAGAGAGGCGCTGTCTTAAGTACTTGATTTCACCTTGTAGGGTAGCCACCTGATCAGTGAGGGAGGCAATACAAGGGTCAGGCATGAGTTTGACTGGAGGGAGAGGCTGCACAGAAGCTTGGCGTCTAGTGATAGCCTTGAACTCAGTGATGGTCTCCCATACTTTGGTTTCAAAATCAGAAGGGGTCCCAACAGGAGGAGCGGGAGGAGTCACCTCAATGGAGGCCACCCAATCATCCACATAAGGTTGCACTTGGTATAGAGTGTCGCCTAGTGCAGCCTTATCTAGACCATATTGATGCTGCAGGTGGTGGCCCCAAGTATTGACATGAGCTCCTATCAATTCAAGTTGTGAGTTGACATGCTCCCTGAATTGATTGAGTTCACTAACCAGAGTCTCAAAATCCTGCCAATGGTTAAGCAGAAAAGCCTCAATTTTCTCACACCAGGCTGCCTGATGTTCATCCAATTTGCATAGTTGATCCTTTATGTATCCAGGGAGCAAGTAAAAAAGGGAATTTAGGGAGATGGTTAAATACTTCTGTGACGCCAACAAGTTGCGCTGGTTGTCAGAAATACAAGCAAAGAGACTATGTGACCATTCTTGGTAGGCCATATTTTGAGCATGGTTATTAGAGGCGGCAGAGGCTACCACATCTAGCAGTTGATTCTGGGATCCCAAGGCGAGTTGGTGGTGAACTAAGGCAGGTTGGATGAACTGGTTAACCAACATGCCAATAGTATCCATGTATTCCATCAACACAGGGGGAGACCAAAGTCTAAAAGGAAGGAGTACAGGTCTTTGGAGGAGTACCTGGGATGGAGGCCAGGGATAGAGTGCATGGCTACCATGCCAGAGTGAAGAAAGGAGCAGGCGGCAGCATGGGCTTGCTCATAGTTGAGAGAGAAATCAGGAAGGGGGGCCCACAAGGGCCCGGGAGACAGAACCAATACCATAGGATTTGCAGAAGCATCAGTAATATCTTCTTCTAGAGGGGGACTAGAAACTTTAGGTTGATCTGGTACTTTGGAAACAAAGGGAGAGGGACCAGAGAATGCGCGTGGGAGCAGGGTAACCAAGGGGCTTACAGCCCCTGTAGTGAGCACCATTTTGCCGTGTTTGGCTCCAGGGGACAACATCCTGGAGGACACAGCGGGAAATCTTTATTACAAAAGATTTGAGGTTTGAAGCTAGCCTTGGGTTAGCCTTCAGGGCAAAATTAAGGGCACATACCTTAATTTCCTGTTAAACAAGATGTAAAAGTCCTTTTGGCAGAAAGGACAGGAAAAGCTTGAAGATTATAAAAGCCAACACAAATGTGGATAAACTTGTCTTTATTAGGAGTAATGATTCTACTTTAAATAGTTGGCAAGAAGCGGGGATCACTCAATAGGAAGACAGAGTGGCTGAGGGGATCACACTGGGATGAAGTCATACCAGGATCAACCACAGACAGGTACAATAATTTGGAATGGGTGGATATTGAACCAGACCCTTTTGCAGAAGGCAAGGAATTTCTGAACTCAAAGGCGAAACCAGTCAAATCTTTGCAACTATCAATATTCAAAGGGCAAATCAAAATAGCATTAATAGCGCAATTTACGACATTCTTGATACTGGCGCTGATGCCAACTTCATTGAGGGGAAACTTGCTAAACTAATTGGACTCTCTGCTTCTGGTTCCCTTGACATTAAGATGGAAAACAGCACTATCATTGATGCCACACCTATCCTCCAACCTGTCACCATCAACTTGGAGGGCTCTTCATTCTGTGTCATGTGTAACTCCTCTCCCAACTTATCCTTCCCATTCATTCTTGGATTCCATGGTTGAGAGAGTTTTTGCTTAATTTTGATCACCCAAACATCAAATTTTCATTTACATGCAATGACGTTGTCAAATTGCTTCCCCTTGTATCTGGTACTCTTTGTCCAATTCCCTCCAAGCTGAACCTGACTACCATCTCTAGTACAATCTTGGATACTCTTTCCTCCAAGGACAAGGATGGATTACCTTATTGATATTCTGACTTCAAGGATTGCTTTATTGAAGAAGAATGTAATCTACTACCTTCTCATAGGCCCTACAATATTTAGATAAACCTTAAACCAGGCACCACTCCTCCCTGGGGAAGGCTTATCCCTCTCTCTGACTCAGACAACACTCTACTAAAGAACTACATCAATGAAGGACTCTCCAAGGGTTTCATCTCTTGATCCATGTCCCCATGCTCCTCTCCCATCTTCTTTGTCAGTAAATCAGATGGCTCTAAGCGCCCTAGTGTAGATTATAGAGCTCTCAACAATATCACAATCAAGTATATATGCCCTATTCCCTCTGCTGAGGCTTTGACTGATTGCCTCACGGGTAGTTCTGTATACACTAAGATTGACCTCCAAAGCGCTTTCAACCAGATCAGCATCCCCCCTGGCCACAAATGGAAGACTGTGTTCTGTACCCCATTTGGGTTATACGAGTACAATGTAATGTCCTTTGGGTTATTTAACGCTCCATCAACCTTTCAGGCTGTGATGGATCCAGGCCTAACCAGTTCATCCTAACATTATCCTGCCCTTGACTCTTATTGCCATTAACTTCCTGTGACAAAGCTTCAAGGATCTTTGCCTCCAGGGAGGCAATTTTATGGGACAACACTTTGTTGTCATCCCACCAACAAGCCATGATTTCAATGCTTTTTTCCTCTCTTGCTCTCAACGCCTCAATTTCACAATTTGCCATTTCTTTTACTTGTTGTAAGATTTCATCACATTCTACTAATAATTTCCAAGCATCCCAAGCATAGATTTGATCCCTTGGGTGGGAGTCCCTTCCTTTGCAAAGTAATTGGAATACAACTCTTTGAACACAGCCTTTACTTCCACCAAAGACTCCGTAGGAACAGACTTGATGACCTCCAGGCTGGTCCAAGCTTCTTCCAACAAACTTGTAGAAACCTCCTTCCTTGCAGCAGCGGTCTCCACACAAAAACTCCAAATTTGGCTCTCTCAAATTTTAACAAAGAAGACATGATAATTGAAAAACAGGTGAGGGGAAAGCGTCAAAACCGACAATGTGAATATATTTTATTAATGTTTAACTGTTTTTGCTTATATACCATTTGGGGCATACACAGCTGAAAACCCCTCTGGTTCCTGAATCAACCAATGATTTGCATCACATGGTCTATGACATTTGAGTCATCCAACATAGATCTTTACCTAAAAGATCACCAACAATTGGGTCATTATTTGTTAGATTAATCTGTTTCCTATTAACTGTGCTACTTAACACTTTAAAATTTTGTTTTAATTTTCTTATCAATAAATTTAAATAATTATAACAATTTTATCAAAATAAATCTTATTTAATCCTTATAATATAAAAACCTATATTAAATTAATCATTTTCTACTTACAGCTAAATTAAACTGTATTAAAAGCTAGTAACAATCTTATTTCATATACCATTTTTCTTGAAAGCTAATTAGTAAAAAAATGACATCATTCTAAAAAGAGAAACATAAAAATACAATAAAACTGATATGATGCTTTTTGTTGGAAATTAAATTGTTGCCTAAAATCTTAGCTTTTTTAAAAATATTTAATTTAAAATATAATAATTTTTGAATCCCTCTTTTTAAAAAGAGGGCAGACAGCTTTTTTGCATGTTTAATAAATAAATATTAAATAATTTTGGATTTGTTTTATAAAAAATCTAGTAAAAAGTTAAAAAAACTAAAACTAAAATTAAAACTAAACTTTTATTGAAATTTCAGTGATCTCATTTAGCATAAGTAATTTATTCTTAAGTTAGATTTTATAGAAAATATATAATAAGAACTTATAAGAGAGTAAAAGTTTTTCTTTTCAAATTCTTAAGTATTTAATATTAATAAAATGGCTTTATACAACTATTTAATAAAATTATATTTTTATACTGTATGCTAGAGATAATATGTATAAAAAATTCAAACATAAAAAAGAATGTATCAAAATCTTGCTTTATTTAATTAAATTTTATAAAGGTTGAAATTTATTTAAACTAAATAAAAAATGATCTTAGTCATTGTATCTATAAAAATAAGATACAACTTTAATTATACAAGCAAATATTTATATGTGATTAAAAATAACATTTTTGTTTTGATAGATTTAAGATATATAAAGTTCATTTTTTAAGAACTGTTAAAAGTTATAATAAACTTAAGTTTATTTAAACAAAAGGTTTTTGAGTTGGTTACTAGAAGTAAGCTAAATAATAATTTATACTTTAAATTTAGTTTACTGATTAAAATATCATACTTTAAGAGTTAATTAGCATATTTTATTTCAAATAATAATTTTATAAGCTTACATTCAAAGCCGCTTCAAGATACTAATTGGTATTGAAATATAACGTTGCAGCACAATTCTGAAAGCTGAGATTAAGGGATTTCTAATGATACTAGTTTGAGCAAGATTGAAGTACTATTTGCTGAGATATCAACAGTTAACCAGAATATAAAAAGGGGTAAATAAACAATGATATCAGACTCCAGGGGTGATATTGATAAATTAAGGAGATCAGTTGGGGGTCAGTTGGGGATTTATGCCTGTAGTGCGAAAGCTCAGCTAACATGGTATTTAAACAGCTCAACTTTACAGAAATTTACTTTACAATCCACACCTTTACTCCTCTCTGATAACTGCACATCTATTTCCAAGCAAGACCTACCTGAACCAAGCCAAGGAACCCAACCACTGTCATTATAGAACCCATCAAGTTTGCACCTCAGATGACACCCTTCTTCTCACTGGGGGCTTCTACTAAGAGAGAAAGAATCTCTATGCTTAAACAAGCATTCCTTTTTACTGCTGGCAGTTATCTTAACAGCTTTGTTGAGCATTTTTTATTAAAAACAGAGTTTGGAAAAAGTACCTTCTTACCTGTCATACAAAATTCTAAGACAGATGATTTCCTTAACAAACTAAAAGAATTGATGTCAGAGTCCCCTGCCAAGCACCTTCCTTCCCTAAGAGCATTGGTTACATCAAGCTACAGTCTGAAAGAGCTTTGGGATTGTGGATTTAAAATGACAAAAAATGAGTATTCATATTCTAAAAAAATAAAAAATGCTAAAAAAGCATCATTAAATTCAAAAAATAAAAAAGGAAAAAATGATTCAGTAAAGAAAGAAAACATAAAAAATATTTTAAAACACATATTAAAAAATTCATTTCCAACCAGCCAATTCACTAAAAAATCCCCTGGATTGATTTATGAAGAATTACAAAAAGAATTGAGTGAATACTCAACTAAAATAAAATACTCCTTATTGAAAACAAAAAAAGAAATTTATGAAGATATGAAAATAAAAAGCAATATTTCTATTTCACTTTCCACTTTCTATAAGCTTATTCCTGATAATATAATTAAAAGCAAAAAGCAAACTGATATGTGTAACATTTGCAACTTAAAAAAATCATTAGAAATGAAGAAAAAGGATTTGAGTATAAAGAAGCTGCCATTGCCTAAATCTATTAAAGAAAATTTGGAATCTATTGACCTACATGAAAAGTTTTATAAGCATCAAAATAAAGAATATATTAGTGATATAAATAATCTTGATAATAATTCATGTGTTATAGTAATAGACTATAAAGAAAACTTTAAAATAGGTGGGGGTCCTATAGAGGCAAATAATTGTTTTTATGAGAAAATACCTATTTCTTTATTAGGATTTGCAATTGCTTTTAAAGAAAATGAGAAAATTAAATATGAGTATCATGACTTTTTATCTGAAATTTTATCTCATGACTCTTTGTTTTCAGGTCAGTGTTTGATAAGTCTGCTTAAAAATGATAAATTTAAGAATATTAAAAATATTAAAGTTTGGACTGATAATGGTAATCATTTTAGATCTTATGAATTCTTATATTATCTTTTTAAAGAGGTACCTAAAATTATTAAAGGAACAATTAAGTTTAATAGATTTGTTGAGTGTCATGGCAAAAGTATTGTTGATGGTCATTTTGGTGTATTATCTAAAATATTTAAACAAAAGGAAAATGAGATGTATATAAAAAATATAAATGATCTCAAAATGGTTTTTGAGAGAGAGGAAGAAAGAAAGGGTTTATATGAGTCACTTGTAAATAATTCAGATGTTTCCCAAAAAACCTTTTTTTACATCTATGATAGAAAATCTAGGCCTAAAAAAGCTGGCTTGAAGTCAAAGCATTTTATGTTAATCTTTAATATTTAATGAAAGATGGTGAGCTGTATGTTTCACCTTCAACATTTGAGGATGTTAAGGAGTACTCCAAAATGAATTATTGTGCAAAGTTCTGCACAGATGACAGAGAAACAAAGAGAGCTGATACTACTAAAGGATTAGTAGGACATGTTCATGAAGTTGGACGCATAACAAAAACTTATATTTCACATAGGGTAAATAGTCTTTTAAATACAACAACTTTTTTTCTAAAAATAACTAAGAAATTAATTATATGAGCCAAAGATAGGGTAATAGCAATTATGGCTTTGGGGCTGCTATTACTCTCCCATGCAACTCATATATTTGATTCTTGGCTTATTAAAATAGAAAAAAGGGTTTTTAGCAAAAATACAGTTAATAGAAATAAGATTTATTTTTATTATTTGTATATTTTACACCCTTAAACTTTTATTCAGTAAACTAAGCATTATATTAATGTTCAAAAAACATAATTTTACGGCTTAAATGATACCAAAGAAGTTAAAAGTCTTTAAAATGCTTAAGCTGGCGCCTTGGCTTAATCTAACAAATAATGACCCATGTTATTGTCACTCAGGAACTGTTAAATTAATTAAGCAAGTCCTATGCTTAAATTATTTTATTTATAGAGTTAAAATAAAGTTTTTGGTAAATTTTTCAGTTTTTTGATCCAACTAGCACAATTTCAAAAATACTTTACAACTTTAAAAGATCTAAAAAACTAACTGCTTAAAAAATAGTATTTTAATTGATGCTTTTATTTTGATTGTATTAGCCTTTTATTATCTAGATTTCTATGTCAAAAACTCTTTTGTTATTCACTTACCAAAAATAAAAACCTAAAGATTTAACCATCTCCACTTTAAAAAAGAATCTTAATTGAGATGGCTTTTATTTATAAGCTTTTTAATAAAATTAAAAGGATATATATGCTAGAGGAACTGAACCCAGGCAAATAGAAAAACAATAAATTGTTTTAGAAAATAACCACAAGTAACTCAGATACTGCTAAAAATAAAAAAGTGTAAGCTAATATATGGTATATATTTGGCATAGGAAATAATTGTTTAAGATGCATAATAGAGTAAAAATATTCCAAAAAATTTTTTTAACAAACTAAATCAAAAAAGAATATTTCAGTTAAAATTTTTTTATGATATGGTAAAGCTTACAGACTACATCAACTAAGCCAGAGATAAACATATATTTATATAATATGATTATAATTTTTATAAATGTGTTGATTTGTACTTTGAAATTCAGAAATTGTTATTTAAAATAAAAATTATTTCAAAAGAATTGTAGTTTCAGGATAATGTAAGAATCATCCAATCTCCCATCTCTTATATGTCAAATGTGTTATCCATAATAAAAGTAAAAAAATGGTCCTTACTGATAGTTTAATAGAGATAGTTGCATAGCATCTCCTTATATTTCTCTAATGTAAGTTGAAAAAAAGAAACAACTATCATTTTTATAATAATAACTATAACTTTGTGTGCCACTAAATCATCTTGGAAAACTTGAATAATGAACAAAACTAGCTTTTTTACTGAACTAACAAAAACACATTTATGCTAGGATAACAGAAAGATACCAGCAAGCTACTGTAAAAGAGTGAAGCTGAGCATAGCACAGCTTTGCTCTTTTGGCAAACAGCCTAACACACCTTTCCTTTTACCAGCTATAGACTAGAAACGCATACCAGCAACCATCATTAAGTGCTTTTTACCAGATATAAACCAGAAACTCATACCAGCAGGCTGCCGTAAAAGAGTGAAGCTGAGTGTAGCACAGCTTTGCTCTTTTGGTAGCCAGCCTGACACATCATTCCTTTTATCAACTAGAGTATAAGATAAAGATTTTATAAGGCCACTGATTTAAAAAACAAAAAAAGGATTGCATCTAGGATACCTAGACGCGTACCCAGGCGGGATTCCGTAAAAGGGCAAAGCAGGTGAAGCTCAGCTTTGTTCTTTTGGCATCCCGCCTGCCACACCACACTTGTCTTTATTAAACGCTCAAGTCGCTTGGGAAGCTTTTTTACATGTTTTTGCCTGGAAAATCAGTCCAACTTTTAAGTCTGATGTAGGCTGACAACACTATTGGTTGTGCCTAATGGATAGTCCGGTTTTTATGGCTGATGCTGCCACAGGAGGGGTTGTTGGACACTTTGAAGTGTCTTGTGGCATCCCTACCTGCAACAGTGTTGATATAGGTAAAGAATTTAGGAGGCGGATGTAAATTAGTTTGGTTCAACTAAGAGGTAAGACAGTCAAAAATGAACATAAAAACTTACTGTAATGATTGAAAAGCACAATGCCATCATCCGCTTTGATTGGCTATTTTAAAGCTTAGACAATTAGGTTAGATTTACTAAGCCAATGTAAGCCTAGATTTAAACACAATACTAATTTTCTCACTTTAAATTCTATAGATTCACTTAAAATAAAGGTAAGCTTCAAAATACACATATAATACTAACTGTTTTAAAAATATATGATCAAGAACATTCAAGGTAAGTGTCAGAAAATTGCGGACCATGATATTTTATCATCTGCCAGATTATATCCTTAGTCTTTTAACATTAGGAAAGTACAGAGAACCTGAGACTTTGGCAAACCTTTGGCCAGGAGGATTTGTTGCCATTAGAAGTAGCAAGTCTGACAGGGCCCAAGGCCCAAAGGATTTGGGACAGTTCTTCCTACTTCTGGATATAGGTTCATAGTTGTCTCTATATTTTACTATAGATAATTATACTGTATGACAACAGTATCATCTTTTGCTCTCCACTAATAAAACTAAGAGAGGATCACGTTAAGGAAATAGGACTTGGATCAATCATCAAGTCAATAAGGAATCATCAGTCTTTTATTCTAATGGACTGGCTTTAAGGCGGCCTGCCTGCCTGCATTTTATCTGAGTTAGCTCACGACGCTAAAGGAGACTGAGGTAGCATTAAGGCAACACGGCAGGAGGTTCAGCCTTTTTGGGGTGGTTTTAACGGAAGGCTAAATTGACATCTTCCACATATTGGTATCCTTTCTGTTTACCTGGGCCACTTCCAGGGCTAGCTAGCCAGTGGTTGGCTGCTAGTTCACAGAGATGATTCTTTCACTTAATCAGAGCTACTCTAATACAATAGGCCCAAAGCATTTTATCTTAGAGTGGTTGGCCTGACAACCCAGTCCATGTTGGACTCTTCTAGATGTAATGCAGATGATGGTTCATATGACGGCCCTCTTGTTCTAGGATTCATTTAAAGTTTTAGAATAGTAATTACTATGGGAAGCATGTTTGAGGTGGTGGTTTGAGTTGGATTAATTAATGAGCAGTAATTGGTTATACCATTAATTAATTGTAATGCATGAGTATGTTGATGCCAGGATATGATTTGATCACTGATCCCACAACCCGCGGCCTGCATTATTTTGTTGAAACTGTTAATTAGTCAATATCCAGAAATCCTAACAGTAAGCTTAGTTTTTAAAATTTTGAAGCTAACTTTGCTTTATAAAGGTAATGATTTAAAAAAAAACTAATCCAATTCAAGATTTAATTTGATTCTACAATTCAGGTAAGCTTTTCCTTAAAAATACTAACCTTCATTTTCTTTTAGATGGACTTGATCCGCAGCAGATCTTGGGGTGGGTAAGTCCTTTTAACAGATCAAAAATACTAACATAAATTTAAAAACCAGATCTTCGCTCTGAAGCAGATTAAGGTTTGGTAAGCAATGTTTTGAATCTTAAAACCTTTAAACTAAAGCTGCATTTGAACAGGTAATTATTTCCAATAAACTACTAACCTTCAATACTTTTAGATAGACTTAGTCTACAGCAGATCTTCAGTTTGGTAAGTTTTATTTTCACTAATTTTCCAACCTAGATTTTAAAAAAACATACTTTTGCCCTAAAGCAGATCTTGGGTTATGCAAGCCATTTTTAAAATTTACTAAACTAGATTAGGGCTCTCAGATTTTTATCCCAAAGCCAATCTTGGGCCAGGTAAGCTTTTTGATAACTTACTAACCTTTTTTAAAAAAAATCACAAACTTTCCCCCTGCAGCAGATAATGCTTTAGGTAAGTCATCTAAATCAAACTACTAACCTTAATTTCAAGCCCCAGATTTCTGCCTACAGCAGATCCTGGGTTGGGTAAGTTTTTTTAGAGTAAAAAGATATTTTAACAATTTTTTTGTCTAATTCAGTTTTTTGATCCAACTAGCTCTTATAACCCAAATTTAACTTAATACTTTTTAGTAATATTTCCTATCCAATTGCTTAAAAAACTATTAAAATGTAATTATTTTCTTTATTTTTTTGCACTTCTTAGTTTTAACTGAAATACTTGGTGGATACTTTGCAAAGCTTTATTGCCAAAAACTACAGATTATCACTCAAGAACTTTTAAATTGTTATAGAAAGGCTTATGCCTAGCTTATTTTATGCTGTATATTTGAAAAATCTTTTTGGCATTTGTTTTCAGTTTTTAGATCTGACTAGCATAGTTTCAAAAAAAATACTTGGCAACTTTAAAAGATCTAAAACAGCTGTATTGCTTAAAAAAGAGTATTTTATTATAGGTGTTTTTTATTAATTGTATATGCCTTATTATTTTTAAAGATCTCTGTATTAAAGCTACTTTGTTGTTTACCTACCAAAAAATACAAACCCTAAAGAATTAAAATCTTCTTACTTTTTTTTAAAAAAATGGGATGCCTTTTATTTCTGAGCTTTTTGCTATAGATTAAAAGAATAAATATGCTAAAGAAATTAAACCCAGCCAAATGAAGAAAAATGTTTTAGAAATATCCACAACTATCTCAGATACTGCTAAAAAAGTAAAAAGTATAAGCTTATAAGTGGAATCTAATGGCATAAAAAATACTTATTTTAGAGCTACAATAAAAAAGATGAACATGTCAGAACAAAAATTAAACAAACTAAACAAAACATTCATATTTCAGTTAAAAAATTTGATCATATGATAATGCTTATAGACTACATCAGCTAAGCCAGAGAAATATATATCTTTATATTAAATGCTTAAAATTTAAAATAAAGGTATTGATTTGCCCTTTGGAATTCAAAAACTGTTATTGAAAATAAAACATTATTTCAGAAGTATTGTAGTTTCAAAATAATGTAAGAATTATTCAATCCCCCATCTCTTAAATGCCAAAAGTATAATCCATAATAAAAAAATAAATTGCTAAATAAGACCTTGCTGATAGTTTAATAGAGATAGTTGTATAGCATCTCCTTCTACTTCTCTGATGTAAGTTGCACAATCAAAACAACTATCATTTTTATAATAAAAAACTGTATTTTTAAAAACTACTAAATCATCTTAGAAAACAAGAATTATGAACAAAATTAGAATTTTTGCTGAAACTATCAAAAAGTCTTTCTGCTAGACTAACAGAAAGATACCAGTGAGCAGCTGTAAAAAGGAAAGCTAACCATAACACAACTGTTCTCTTTTGGTACCCTGCTCACTACTCATAGCTTGATACCCACTGATTTCTTCTAAGCTTTTAACCCTGGCTAAAAACATTGTAAATAATATATAATTATCTCTAATTCAAACAGTGATAATTATCAGCTCTGAGACTGGAAACACATCATTGGACTGCTGTAAAAGAGTAAAGCTAAGTGTAGCAGAGCTGTGCTCTTGTGACAGCCTACCAACAATAAACACATTTTACAGTTATAGAAAGAAACGCATGCCAGCGGGCTGCTGTAAAAGAGTGAAGCTGAGCAAAACACAGCTTTGCTCTTTTGGCAGCCTGCCTGCACATCTTTTCTTTTGCCAGCTATAACTAGAAACATGAACCAGCGGGCTGCCATAAAAGAGTGAAGCTGAGTGTAGCACAGCTTTGCTCTTTTGGCAGCCTGCCTGACACGCCTTTTCCTTTTACCAAATAGAGTATAAGATAAAGATTCTAGAAGGCCACTGATTTAAAAAACAAAAAAGGATTGCATCTAGGATACCTAGATGTGTACCCAGGCGGGATGCCGTAAAAGGGCAAAGCGGGCAAAGCTCAGCTTTGATCTTTTGGCACCCCGCCCGCCACACCACGCTTGTCTATTTAGCTTTGAGAAGTGCAGCAGTGTAATGTGAGTCGTGGCAGTGACTGCAAGTAAAATTCACCACAGCTTAAAGCTTATGCTATTGACTTTCAGTTCTTGATGGCGAGTAGATCAAATTGATATTTTAATTTTATGACAGATTCAGGGCTAACTTTGTCGGGGGATCGACTTGAGAAGATGTTGAGGGTATTATCTTGCAGCCATGGTTGATTTGATCTTGAATAGAGTTTTCATATTTAAACCATATATTTTTCGACTGGGCTAGTTAAATTTGAAATCTGTTTTCGTTTCTGGCGGCAAGCGTTTGATATAAGATGCAGGTCAGTTTTGTTTATACCCATCGGGTTTGATAATACCGGATAGTGGATACATATCCGATCCTAGCTCACTTTCATACTTGAGATAAATTGCATCAAAAGTTGGAGAAAAGCTTTTTTAATTATAACTGGGCAGCTATAACATCCAGAGCTCCACATACAAACTCCAGCATTGCCGTCGGACCTAAATGTTGGGTTTCAAGTTTCTCATTTTATTCCCAGTACCCATTCAAGCCAAACTAAGTTTGATCACCAAAGTTATCCCTTGCTTACTTCTATTCTTTTCGCTTCTCGATTGGTTACTTCAACGTTTATAAGCGATCAACTTAAAATGTACAAGATCCAAACTAGGCGGGATAAATATCTCGAATCGACTTCAGATGGCATAATTCTGTAATGGATATCTATTAAGCTCCACCCAGGCTTGATCAAAGGTGAGTTGAACCTATCAGAAACGGGATAGAATAGAATTTATATGGGGTTCAAATGTGGCTAGCTTGCATAGCAGATGGATGGATTTCAACCAATGGGTCGTCAAGCGGATGGGGTTGAGGGTAGACATGTTCATAAATATTAATTTTTATTTCTAAGGTGGATCTTATTTCAATGGCTAGATCGAGATAGTTAGTGAAGGGCAGCTGGGGAGAATCTCAGCCCAAGCCTTGTGAGCGTTGGGATGGATGGGATTGTTTAAAAGGTTGAGAAGTCTTAGATTAGGGAAGGTGGGGAGGGTGAAGTTGGTGATGTCGTTGTTGGTTAGGCTTAGCTGTGTGAGTGGGGTGCAAGCCAGTTCTCTCAGGAAAGTGGTGAGCTGCTCGTCATCCCAGCCTAGGCCTGCTCCAGCCACGTCTAGTTCGCGCAGATGGGGAGCCTTGGCAATGGCTTCGCTTAAGACGTGGGCGGGGAAGGTGTCGATAAAGTTAGAAACAAAGTGGAAGCTACGAAGAGTAGAGCCAGCAATCATCCCAAGCAGCTGTACGAGGCAGTCTTGATCGAAGGAGCAGAGGTTGAAGCGCATCGAAGAACACGATCTGAATGCCTGTTTAAGGAACTGGATGGTGTTTTCGTCATCGTTGAAGTTGACGCAAGTGAAGCTGATCTCGTTACAGCCAAAGTTGGGGGTTGAAAACAGGGCATCAAGCTTGATGCAAGCGATAAGATCCAAATCGCCCCTAATAAACAGGGAGCGTATAGGTAGAAGCGACCAATTGTATAAGATGGGATAGAGAGCAAAGCGGTGGGCATGCTGCACGAGCTCCAGACGAAGGTCTGCCATATCGTTGGAGAACATACAATGCACAGGTTTATCCCTGACATGTCGAACTGCCGCTAGATGGCACCTGCGTAGCACTTGCAGCCTGGTATCCATTTGACTTATCTGCCGCATCAGCCGGCTAGTGGAAGACAGGACTAGCAAAGTTGATATACTCGATACCTCAGAGAAGAGAGAGAAGATCAATTCGTTGGGGAGCTGCATCTATAGTCAAGGGCTAGAAACATGTGTACATTTATATACTAGGTTCCCAGCCAGCCATTGGGGCCTGGGCTCTTCTCCAGAAAAATATCAGCTCTGGCCTTATCTGCTATCATAAGCTTCTAGCACGTGGCGGGAAGCCAGATTCAAGGTGATTTGTATGTCCCAGCCGTCACCTGGTCCATGCATTGTTAGGTTTGCCTTGCCTGCTGCTGGGATATCTCGAGCTCCAGTACCCTTCACACCAGAATTCCTCACTACCAAGAAGATTGTTTCTGAGATGCATAATCGGTATAGAGCTCTTTCCAACCTGGCTCTTGGAAATCCTCTTATAAATATCCTATAATAAATAATCTTAAACCCCCGTACGCACTATGCTACGCTTGACGTCATATTTCGTTTATGGAGCGGAAAGGTACCATTTTAAAGAGTAAGCCTAGATTCTTGCATCAAACGATCAACCCGGATCTAGGTGGGGTCAAGTTGGACTGAAACGGATTGATCCAAAAATGCAGCCGTCCAGGATAGCGATCAGAAACCCAAGCCCAGGTAAGCTGGTCCGCTACATTCATGACGTATGTACCCAGCCCAGGGATTCTCCGGCTAGCATCCGGCCCTGGGCCGGTAAACTGAAACGGCATCACATATTCAGCTAGTTTAAAAGGATCTTTGGTACGAGTAGCCAAAAGTCAGAAGCAGGCGGAATCCAGCTCAATATCTATACTTTAAAGAACAATGTCCATTGCTCTAAAAAGATATCCTATCCCACCCAGCCCCTTATAATTTTCCTTACATCCATCCGATCTTCTCCAAGAAAGGATTCACGTTTAGAGAACTACCATCCATCATTGAACCCCACAAGCTTTAGCTGGTCAGTAGAGCTTGCATGTTTACCACATCAACCGTAGAGCCAAAATAAGGCATACCCTTTACAATCCATATACAATATTACAACCACATAGTTCCCGCCATAACAAGGGTGTCTGACCCCACCACATTTCAATAAAATTTCCCCATAACTCATCTTTAACCACTGATACATCAAAGGGTTAGGCTACATCATCTTCCACCAGCCAATCCACCACACCCGGCCAAACCAGCTCATCCCACAAGCCAACTCACTGCACGCCAACAATCTTTCAACATTCAGCAAGTCAAAATCATTTTAGCATCCATCTACCAGAACCAGACATTTCCCAAACTAAACTAATTCTTCATATCAAATGATCAAGCTAGATCACAAAGTTAAAAAAGGATCCACCATAATATCTACACCCTCAAGCCGAGGTTTAATCACACCAAAACCCAATCCCATTCACTACTACAAAAAAACAAGCTTCCTCCATACTTTCAGATCTGGGTCAGCTCCAGTAAGTCTTACCCAGATGTTAACCCCAGATACAGATCCATACCATCCTTGACAAAGTGCACACCACCCTAAACTTACCCCTCTTATATGTCACATGATCCCATATCTTACATGCTTGGTGTCATGATCTGAGGCGGGGCACAGAGTCACGACGGGAAATCCCAACCTTAGGATTGGATCTGTACTACGTCTCGGTTAGAATGGCATGGAAGGCTATGTGATTACCTTGTGGCCCTGAATGAATAACATCTGCTAGACGTGGCTAGAGAGGCGCCAAAGTACGTGGAGACACAAAGACAAAAATGTGAATAGAAAATTTTTTATTGGGTGTAAAGATTGGGATTATATACTGTGTAGCTTTACCACAAAACAGTACATGGATGGTAGGATCCCTCACCGCAGGCATGAGTGGGGCAAGTGAGCCACACAGAATCAGGAAATCAAACAATTGTATTTCCCAATTTGGCGCCAGCCTCATTTCAAAGGGCAAAAGCAAAAGAGAGGGATTTGTCCTCAAAATAACCCAACAAAGGTGAAATCAAAACATGGTGAATGGCGGCATTCACAATATTGCCCCTAGCAGGCACCCACCCACTAGGAAGTAATCTTCCTAGGTGATGAATGATGGCATAGGAATTTAATCTGGTTACCAAGGATCCTACAGGCAAGGACACCATTCCTAGATGGAATAATTCTCCAAACACTCAATATCTGCCTAGCAGTGGTTTAAAACGTCCCAAGAAGAAGTATGACCCCAAGTAACACAGGATGAAGGCAGAAGCCAAAGGATGGAAGACATAGGGTTTGGTAATCAGGGATGTGGATTGATAGTTCTTGGTCTCTTCTCTGCAAGGTGGATTATGTGATAAAGGTGTGGCAGTATACCATACTCTGGTTATCACCTGGCACCAAGAGCTGTCTAGAAATTGTGCTTCTGGGGAGGTACCCAAATCTGCGCGCTAACCCATTGAAATGCTGGCCAATACAGCCGGCAGCAAGATTATCCAAAATACCCATTTATACCTGAGAGACTCCATAAGAGGAGCCTTGGGTAATCTCATAGTTTTGGATTTTAAAGCTTAAGTCAAGCTTTTAATAAGTAAGAAAACGATTCACTTTGGGTGAATGTAGACTTTATTGATTGAACAAGTAAACAGGTCATAAGATATTGACACTATATAGTATGTAAGCTAACTGATAGCCTGGAGATAAAATAAAGGAGATCAACCATTTAGGGATAGAATTTAGGGAAACCTGGGGACCTTGGGCAGTTGGGAAATTAAGCTAGAATTATTGGCATTATTGTTCCATTAAACAAGACCTAAAATCCCTTAAGTTTAAGCTTAACTTACTTGTTCCTTTGGGCAAACAGTGGGGGAACCCCAGCTTTTCCCCAGCTAAGACTGGAGAAGGAGTACCAGAACCAGCAACATAAGCCAAAACCAACAGTGAAGCCAAGCCAGGGTCAGGGTCAAAACCGTCGCGTTTGCCACCAAAACACTTAAGAACATCCAATAGTTTGATTGCTGCAAACTCTGATTGGCTAGAATTAGGCTCAGACAATAACAATCTGTTGTTAAACATGTTACTGATTGTTATCTTAGATTGAAAAGCGTATAGGTATAAAAGATACCTGGGTTCAAATCCCGTTGATGAAAACACTGGCTCAGAAACCATTTTTGGGCCCAATCCCACAGGTAATAAAGAACAGATACTACTTACTAACCCATTCCCTTTAGGAGCTCTAAAAGAAGATGAAGGAGGACACAAATCTTCCTCTTTGCTTAAGAGTAAATTGATGTCAGAAATGTCTGAAAAGGCATTCCTGATAGCCCCCTCTAGATTGGCCTTAGGGGGGTGGTACTTGCAGAGGAACTTGCCATGCACACAAGCAAACGGTTGACCCCTAGAGAGGAGTTTTGCAGTATACTCTGACCCTTGTTTGAAGGTCACTTCCAAGAGCCCAATCCACAACAAGTCTAGCTTATGAGCCCGCCCTCCTACTCTATGTTGATAGTAAAGAACATGGTCCCAAATGTTGAACTCAGGCAGGGGGGATCTCCCAGCATTGTCAGGGGAGAGCTCAAGCAGCTTGGCCTTATAGGCAGACGTGTAGGCAGAGGCCTGAATATCAGTGATGCGGTTGACTGTATCTTTGCTGTGCTCATCAGGGTTCATGGCCTTATCAGAGGAGAGTAGGGGGCCCCCAAGAGCAACAGGGTAGTGGCTTCACAACCATACAGCATAGAAAAAGGGGAAACCCCAGTGACACAATGTTTGCTAAGGCAATAGGCAAAGAGAGCAGCAGGTAAGTATAGATCCCAGTTGACAGCGTCAGAATAAGTGAGCTTCCTCATGATAAAAACCAGAGTTGAGTTTGCGCGCTCAACCACCCCATTGGTGGAAGGATTATAGGGCAACAGCGCCCATGTTGACACTAAAAATGTTGACAGTGGCCATTTTGACACTTTGTTGACATGGCCACTGTCAACTCAAAACTCTAAATCTCCTATGTTTTTTTGCTAGTTGTGCTAGCTTAATTCTTTTTTTTAAAGCGTTCAGGGGTGCAAACCCAGAAAACACAACAAAATTGTGGCCATCTCAACACAATTTAATATTAAGCTTAATAAAAAACTTGATTTAACCTGATTTTTCCTTTACGTTTACTAATAAAAATTAGTTTATTTTTTATTTGATTTCACGACGTAAAAGTGTCAATGTCAACACTTTTTAAGCATAAATTATTTTTAATAACAAAACTGAAGCATCTACAGTAAAAAAAATAAGTGCACATTTAAAAATATTTTTTTATTGAATTATTATATTGAAAAACACAGTGTGCATATATTTGATTGTTGGAATGTTCATGTTATAAATATATATGTGGCACTTATTCCGGCTTTAATATATTAAGTGGATTGGATGCTAATGGTGATCCAATAATTTAAGCGTGACTTACTATGTAAGTTACTATAGAATTTATTATTAAAAATAATATCAATACTTGTAAATGTTGTTTATTTGCTTGTGATCACCCCCCGGGATGGAGTTAAGCAAATTAGAGTGGCGCAATTAACCCTAGATTAATATGCCACCTCATATAAAGAATGTTGTAAGTGACGTTGTCAACACATTACCTTTTTCAATACTTGAATACAACTTCTTAACAACTTTACTTAAGTGCAATGGTAAAATAACATATTCTCACTATCCAAATATAATTTTTAATAAAGAAATAAAGAACCTTGATACTTTTTTAACTTATTTTATATGTTTTTTAATTTTTATATGTGAACAAAAATACACAGGAAACAGTTAATTTTTTGCTAGCCCGCATAAATTTAATTAAGTGTACTATGAAAAAACATAGTAAATTTTCAAAATAATGTTGACAGTGAGAATGTTGTCAAAA
Source organism: Entomophthora muscae (assembly GCA_014839935.2). Taxonomy (NCBI): domain Eukaryota; kingdom Fungi; phylum Entomophthoromycota; class Entomophthoromycetes; order Entomophthorales; family Entomophthoraceae; genus Entomophthora; species Entomophthora muscae. The sequence continues at coordinate 35,773 of QTSX02004530.1, read as the reverse complement.
ATAATGTCTACAATTTTTGTAATTGACAGTGAGAATTCAGCTTTTTTTTACTAATTGTCAATCATAATGTCAACGCTTTTCACTTCTCACATATAAAACTTTATGTTTTATATAATAAAAACTTCTCATTTTTTGATATGTTGTATTTTTGACTTTGCTCTTTCACATTTTTTAATTTTTAAAATAAAATCTATATCTAAATATAATACTTTCACATATTTCTATCAACTTTTATCTTGTTATTTATAACTTTAATAAAATAAAAACTATACAAATAATTTTTTACATTTAAATGCCAATAAAAACCATCTAAGATTCACTTTTATATATTATGCTTTTTAAGTTATTTTGTTTGTTTTTTTACATAATTTGCTTCATTTTAAACCATTTTACTTATTATTTTAGGACAAGAACACCTCTAAGCAGCCAAAGGGTACCAAGCGTCCCTCCAAGCTCACCAAAGCCACCAAGAAAAAGCCTGTCTCGTTAAAGAAGGCCACCCCCAAACCATCCCCCAAGCCCTCCCCTGAGCCCTCTCCTGATAAGAGCCCTGCTCATTCCACTGGGGGAGAGGAAACTGATGGCTCTCTTACAGAGCACAGTTTTTACAAGTTGGCTTCTGACAAGGAGCCAACCAAGAAGAAGCGCTCAGCCCAAAAGTCCCCACCCAAGGATAAGTCTCCTGCACATGAGGAGCACCACAACAAGCCTCCTTCTGCTTCCCCACCCCCACCAAACTCTCCCCCTTCAAGCTCATCTGGGGATGATACAAAGCCCCGCCCTGATTACTTCCCTGGCTTCCGCCATGCTCCTGCTGGCCCTTGGGACCCTCTTGTGGCCCACAACATCTGCAACATTGATGGCAAGTTCAAGGTTCCTTCCACCCTGCCCAAGTTTTTCCCCATCATGAGTGTTAAAGGTGGGCCGGCCATGGTGGCCAATGGATACATCTTCTCATGCAACAATGCCAACCGGGGCTTTAAGAGCCGGCATTACACCTGTGAGGACCGCTCCTGTCCAGCGCAGCTCAACACTGAGCGCTGGGACCTGGTCCAAACCGTAAAGGGTGAGCACACTTGTGTGATGCCCAACACAACCATCTCCTGCCTCCTGAAGTGGTATCTGGTGCAGATTATGCCCACTTCCAAAGACCTTTCTGCCACCCAGCTGGCTGTGCTTGCTTGCAAGTACCTGACCCCTACCAACTTGAAGAGGGTGCCAACCCACAATCAGTTGTTCAAGTTTGTGAGTGATAGGCGTCAAGCCTCAAACCCCCTGGCCAAGAGTGCCACCAACATCAAGGACCTGGTCCTCACCAATGCCCTCAAGAAGACGGAGGATGGTGAGATGTTCCTGCTTCATGACAATGGGCAGGAAGTGGAGGATGGGATTTTAGCCTACGCCACAACCCAAAACCTGGAGCAGCTGAACACTGCTACCACCTGGCTGTGCGACAGCACATTTGCTACTTGCCCCCTCTCTTTGAGCAGCTTTGGGTCCTGCATGGGCAGTTCAATGAACAGGTCATCCCCCTTGTCTTCTTTCTCCTTCCTGGTGCCAAGACAGAGGTCTATGCCAGAGCTTTCAAGATTTTCCGGGATGCTTTGAGCTCCCTTCCCACCTACCAGCTCCCCCCTCCCACCCACGCCACAAGGGCCAATCCCTCCTCTGCTGGGAAGGATGAGGCAACCTTAGCTGCTGAGCAGCTAGCTCATGCGCGCTCACTTGGGCCAAAGGTTATAATAATGGACTTTGAGCAGGCTCAGTTCAGAGCCTTCCAGGACACCTTTGATGGAGAAGTCCAGGGCTGTTTCTTCCATTTTAGGCAGGCCCTTGTCAAGAATCTCAAGAGTGAGAAGGACCTTTTTGACAAGTATCTTAACAATGGTAAGGGTAAGTGCCACTTTGCCATCATCCAGTTTGCTGCCTTGGCTTTTGTGTGGCAAGAGCATACTGGGCTTGGCTTTGAGGCCCTCCAGGAGGATGCTTATATCAAGAAGCACTCAACCATCTTTGAAGGCTACCTGGAGTACTTTGAGCGGCAATGGGTGGGCAAGAAGGTGACTGCCCGGAGAGGAAAGAGCGGGGCCACTGCCCCTTGGAATTGCCAGGGGCCCTGCCTCAAGGGGGAGATGAAGACCACCTCTAGCCTTGAGGTTTGGCACAAGCACTTGAAGACCAAGTTTGGGACCAACCCCAAGTTCAACAAGTTCATCCAGAAGCTGCAGGAGGAGCAGGCCCGGACTGTCTCCAAGTTCCGCGACCTGGCCAACCGGGTGGCCCCCAAGAAGAGGAAGTCTAAGGACCAGGACTACCAGGAGGACGTTCAGAAGGTAGTAAAGAAAAAGTACAAGGTGGCAGAGATAAAGAAGTACCTTGAAGACGTTGCAACTGCTCTTGCTGGTGGCTTTAATTAGCCCAATAAACCTTGCTTTGCTTTGCCTATATATTTTTTACTTTTAAACTTTTAATTTTTTAATTTTTTTGGATAGTAATAATCTTTTTAGGTATAAATGGTAAGCTTAATGTTTAGTTTTAATGTGGTTTTGTAAGAAATATCTTATATTTTGTTAATTTATCTTTAAGGTATGAGATATTTTCAGTTATGCTTATATAAAGTATAATAAATTAAAATTAGAATTTTCTTATATTTTGTGGTTATTATGACATATAAAATATCTTTATTTTTGGTTCATTGGAATTTTAATTTTTATGGGAATAAAAAATAATTTTATAATAAAGAGTGTAATTTACATAGTAAACTGAAAAATAGTTGCTTATATCTCCTTATTCTTATTATTTATGATATTTTTTATTGCATTTTTGAGCTCTTTTGGGTCATTTTAGTATAAAAAAGTATTTTAAAATATTTTTTTATATTAAAAATGTTCAGGGTAAAGTGTGCCATTATTAAAAAAGTGTCGACATCCAGGAAACGACATTAAGTAAAACCGGGTTGGCACTTTACTATAGTGTCAACATTAAAAGTATCAACATGGCCACTTTTGACATTTTTAGTGTCAACATGGGCGCTGCTGCCAATTATAGGAGGCAGAGAAAGACTGGTGAGACCCCAAGACTTCAACAACAGAGGTCACTAACTTAGCGTTAAAGTTAGTCCCATTGTCAGACAACAACACTTGAGGGCAGCCATGGCAGAAGAATACATCTTACAGCAGAAAGGCAGTGGTAGTCTTAGCAGTGATGTATTTAGTAGGACAAGCTTCTACCCACTTGCTAAAATGATCAATAGCAATTAGGATAAAGCGGCAACCAGATCAGGAGCAAGGGAGAGGCCCTACAGCGTCAATACTGACAGTGTGAAAGGCGTGTTGAGGGGGGACTAGCTTGAACTTGTTAGCGGCAGCTCAAGGACGTTGGAGCTGGCAATCATGGCAACTAGCAATAACATCTTGGATCCACAAGCAAAGATTTTCCCATAAGTAATTCTTCTGGAGCCAGGCATGGGTTTTGGCTTTGCCTCCATGTCCTGTCTCTTTATGAGCTTGAAGCACCACCAAAAGGCAAAGACTAGGCCTTACATAAGGCAATTAGTGGTCTTGTACTTTCTTTAAAAGCTGATTGTCATGAATGAGTGTGTCTTCAGATAATTTAGAAAGGGCGACTCAGACTTCTTCTGTCTCTTTCTCCCACAAAGAAGGATATCCAATTAGTTTGCATAACCTGTCAGTCTCAGCAGGGTGGAGAGCAAGGATGGGCATTCTGGACAGTCTATCAGCATTCTGATGTTGAATCCTGGGGCAATGCAGCACAGTGAAGCTGTATCCTTGCAGGTGGAGAGCCCATCTGGTTAGCTGTCCTTCTGGTTCCTTGAGTTGTTGTAGCCATTTGAGCAAGATGTGGTCAGTAACCACAGCAAAATGGGTGCCATACACATAATGACAGAACTGCTTGATGGCATGCAGCACAGCGAGGCACTCTTTCTCAGTTACACTGTAATTCTTCTCATGCTTATTCAGGATGCAAGAGTTATAAGCTACAGGGTGATCCACACCTTCATTTTCCAATTGAGCCAAGATGGCTCCAATGGCCAGGTCACTAGCATCAGTATATAGGATGGATTTCTTATTGTAGTCAGGATATACTAAGATGGGAGCCTCTTTGAGTTTTTGTTTGAGGGTCTCAAAGGCTTGTTGTTGACTGGCGGTCCATTCAAAAGGGACATTACGCAACAGCTGGACCAAGGGTTTGCTAGTGTCAGCAAAATTAGGGATGAATTGTCTGTAGTATCCCATATACCCAGAAGAACTTGAAACTTCTCAAAGGTTGATGGGTGGAAGCATTTTTTCAATGGCCTCAACTTTCTTAGTCATGGGGCAAATTCCCGTCTGAGTCACCTCATGCCCCAAGAATTCAAGGTGTTCCTTGAAGAAGGTGCACTTAGATGGCTTTAACTTAAGTCCAGCTTCACAAATCTTTATGAACACTTCCTTAAGATAGGCCAGGTGGTTGGTAAAGGTAGCACTAAAGACTGGTATATCATCTAAGTACACTAGGACACACAAGAGCTTCAAATCACAGAGGATGGAGTCCATGCTTGTTGGAAAGTAGCTGGAGCATTGCAGAGTCCTTGCGGCATTTGTGTAGGCTCAAACAATCCCTCAGAAGTGATGAGCGCAGCCTTCTGTCTATCCTCAGGGGAGAGATCAACTTGCCAGTAACCAGAGGCTAGGTCCATAGCAGAGAAGAACTTGGAGCCCCCAAGGCGGAAGAGAGCATTATCAATGCATGGTAAGGGGTAGGAATCCTTTTTTGTTAAGGAATTCATTTGTCAGTAGTTCATCACAATATGATGGCATCCATCCTTCTTTTTCAGTATGAGCAAGCGGGAGGCCCATGGACTTTGTGAAGGGGCAAGCAGTCCAGCGTCTAGAAGTTTTTTGAGCTTTTTAGAAACTTGAGCATCCTCTACATGGCTGTGGTGGTAAGGTTTAGCGCAAAAGGGGGGAGCATCCCCAGTATCAATCTGGTGATTGACGCCTTTGGCTAAACCATAATCAGTTCTATCCTTAGCAAAGAAATCCTAAAACTGATCCAGTAGGTCAAGCACCTCTTTTTGTTGAACCAGAGATAGCTGCAGGAAGTCTTGAGCAGTGAACAATGATAGGACTTGTGGCTCATCCTCAGATAAGTTAAAGTCCTGGAACGTACCAAAGGGATGTAGTGATAGGACGTCAGGAGCATTCAACAACCTGCCATAGCCAAAAACCTGCCCTCTAGACACATGTATGGGGAGAGCAGTCAGGTTGGCGACCAGCAGTTGAACAGGGTCTTTATGAGAGACTTCCAAGATTCCTGGACAGAGATAGGGTTTGCTGTGTCCTAGCAAGGGAGGAGAGTACAACTCTAGGAATGTACGCTTGGGCAGCTCATACAATATTTTGGAGTCTAGGATAGCCTGAGACCCAGGATAAATAGTCACAGCAGAAGTGGCCAAGAGAGGAATCCCTTCAGACGCAAGACAAGCCATAGGAGGGCACTTCATGTTGGAGGAATGGGTTTGGTATTTTAAAGTGAAAACACCAGTGGGATATTCCAAGGCACATGTCTTGAGGCACTTCCCGGGAACTTTAACTGGCTCTTCAAAGATCAAAGGGATCATGTACCCTAAGATAGAGAGGTAGACATCCTATAAGTTGATGATCCCATTGTATTCCCTAAGGAATTGAGTACCAACTAAGAGGTCATAACTCTCATTCTCTAAGACAACGGCAGGCACAGCTAAGAGTAGCTTGCCAAACTGCATGGGAAGAGCATAATAAGCTCCTATAGCACAATTCATGGATAGCCCAGCTGTGACATATGAATGATGATAGTTAAGGTTGGGGGAAAGTTTGAGCTTCTTGATAAGCTTCAAGGAGACAACATTAACAGAAGACCCCATGTCTAAAACAGCCTTAATTTTCACCTTTTGGATGGATATTTCCACACAAGTGGTAGTACAACCAAAGGGAGGGAGAACAGCTAGAATACCTTGGGCTTCTGCTAGTTCTTTCTCCCACTTCTTGATCATGCATCTTAGGCCCAGGAACTCCTTATAGACCATCTGGAGGGGGATCAAGACTGAGACATTTTTTAACACAGCGTCAGCAACCTCAGCGGCTTCTTTGGAAGATTTGACAAACACAGGAGACCTCTTGGCTTGAGTGAGGTAAGGGCGAGAAACAACCTCATTGGCTTTGGGCAGAGGCTTGGCGGTCGTTGTAGCTTTCCCAGAACGTAGCTTATAAGGGACTGTAATAGTTTCAGGGACAGTAAAAACAGAGTACCCATACACATCAGGGTCTTCAACATCAGAATAATCTAACTCAGAATCATCAGAGATATCATGGAACAACAGGAGGATAGGAGGAGCCTCATTATCAGCAGGCTCAGAGTCTGATATAGAGGGAGGGATTTAAAGAGACTGGAAAGAATTTTCAACCAAGAGCGTCTCTGCCTCTAGGTTGACTGTTCTTTTCCTGCCTGCTCTTTCGGATCAGCTCCTTCAACCCATGGGTTGGTGCAGACTCAAGAATGATGACCTATTTGACCACAGTTGTGGCAACCTTGGCATCAAGGAGGATTTTGCAAGTTCATGGTAAGAATGCAAGGACCACGGGAAGATGAAACAGAGTTAGAAGTAGCTCAACCTTCCCTAACAACTGCTTTAGAATGGGTAAGGTGCATGTCCTGCAACAGCGTCTTTATGCTCTTCATGGAGGAAAGAATAGCCTTATGGGATTTGAAGTGAAGGCACAGAAGTTGGTTAACTTTAAGAGCTTGAGCGCAAGCCATGTAGGCTTCATGGGCTGTCAACTGTCTGCTTGTTATCAGTTGCTGTCCTTCCATGTAGAATCTGTCTGCAAACTCAGCTAGTGTCTTTTTAGGCTTGAAAGCAATATGCATGAAGGCGTCCTTCTTTACTTCCAGGCTAAGGTCACCACCAAACTTGTCAATCAGAAGCTGCTTCATATCTTCCCACGTCTCAATGGAGGGCAGCTTAGGCACCACCACCTCCTGGCAAGTCAGATGTAGACAGGTCAGAATATGTTCTTTCTTAACTTTGTCTGAAGCTTGTCTTATGGCAGTTTTGTAGATATTTAGGAAAGCTGCAATAGTCGAGGTTTTGGGATCAAAGACTTGCTTAAAGGTAGGCTTGAAGCGTGCTTTGGGAGTTGGGCCACCATTGTTGCTATCAAGTACATTTATGTGTGAGGAGAATTCTGCTTTGGACTTGGTGGGGGCTGTCTGGCCCACAGCTGTCAAACACTTTCCTCAAGGGTAGTCAAAGTTTCAGCAGTCCAGGTGCCCATATTATTAGCTAGGGTGGTCTGCCGCTCAGTAACATCCAAGAGCTGACCCTGTGCTGTTACTACCAAGGATAGCTCAGCCAGTCAGGATGTAAGAGACAGATCCATCAAAAGGCAAGGGGCAAACCTGTCATTTACTGAATCAATTAACTCACTCATTTCTTGTACATCTTTATCAAGTTCAGAATGGTCTTGTTTCAGATGGTCCGCCTCATTAGCTAGAGCTATCAACTCTAGCATAATGAATGCGGGAGGCTCCTGACAAGCCAGGGAAATAGCCATCTTCACCAGCAATCCCAGTTGGACTAACAACAGTCAACATTGCCTCACACAAGGTAGCAACCTCTTGTTGTAAGTCAGCAACCTGAGTCATCAGAGCAAGCACTTGAGGATCAGGTTGAGAGGCTTCAGTAGGGCAATCCTGACTGCAGGTGGATGCTCTTAACTCTCAAATGACATCCCAGAGCCTCTATCTGCTAACTCATCAGATGGAGGAGAAGGCAGGGCATCTGATTTGGAGGTAGACAGTTCATTTACTTGAGTTTGGAGTTTAGCAATGGTAGCAGTGGTAGCAGCCCTTTCTTGATAGAATCCCTTGCCAAGTTTGTGGAGGCCCTTTTCAGAATGGACCACTACTTGCTGTAATTGGTCAAAGGAGTAAGCACTGAGCTTGTTGAGTTGCTGCACAAGTTATTCAAAGTTGGTGAGATAGGTGTTTAGAGTGGAATCTACTTGGACACGCCAGGGCTGTTTCAACTGGTGGAACTCATGAAGACGCTCCCTGATATACTTGGGGATGGATTGGCGCATTCTTTTAGTGGAGGTGACCAAACAAGAATGGGAGGTGACAGAGTCGCACTGATTGTCAGATACTAAGAAAAACAGAGAGTGGATCCACTGCTGGTACGCAGCAAACTGATCCCAGTGGTTTGTGACAGCTGCCTGTAGGGACAAAATCTCCTGAATGTGGAGCCCTAACACCATTTGATGGTGGACTAAGGCGGGTTGTACAAAGGAGGGCAATAGGTGTTCAGCAGAGACAGCTGCTGAGAGAAGATGCTGTGGATATTGTGGAGCCACAATAAATTTGTAGTATTCTGCTTACTGAATTGTAATTGGAGGCAAGGGATGGTCCCTTCACAGGCTATCCCAAGGGCTACCAAAATACTTGATCTAAGTCAGGGGTACCCATGGGGTAAGCAACTAGGCAGGGACCATTCCCAAGGTTCAGTACAGTAGGGACAATATGTGGGTCTGTGATGTCTTCCTTGATAGGAGGACTGGTGATTTCAGGTGAAGTTGGCTCTTGTATAGGAGGAGTCAAAGGACCTGAATACATGGTTGAAAAAGGGATAACCAAGGGGCTTACAGCCCCTGTAGTGAGCACTATTTTTGTTGTGTTCTGAGGCGCGGCACAGACACACAACGGGGAATCCTAACCTTAGGATTGGGTTTGTACTAAGTATCAGTTAGATAGCAGGGAAGGCTATGCATTTACCTTGTGGCTCTGAATGAATAATCTCTACTAGTAGTGGCTATAGAGAGGTGCCAAAGTACTGGGAAACACAAAGACAAAAATGTGAATAGAACTTAAATTTTACTGGGTAAAAAGATTGGGAATATATACTGTGTATCTTTACCACAAAACAGTACATGAACAGTAGGATCACTTGCCACAAGCATGTTTGAGGCAAGCAAGCTGCAAAGAATCAGGAAACCAAACAATTGTATTTCCCAGTTTGGATACAAACTCATTTAAAAGAGGCAAAGGCAAAAGCAAGATATTTGTCCTCAAAATAACCCATTGAAGGCAAAATTAAAACATGGTGAATGGTTGCATTCACACCATTGGATGAGGGATTAGGCCTACCCAGCAGGTTTGGGGTACCTCAACCTGCCAGCTAGTTCAGGGTAGGCCAGTCAACAAACCTGGGCCAAGATCCTGGGGTGACAGGTGAGCCAACTTGCTGGCAGCTCCAAATACCCTGGATATGGGTTTAGCTGGCCCCACCTCAAGGTGGGCCATAGTTAGGTATGGTGTGGTTAAATATACTTCAATTGATACAACCAGCTGGCCATGGGATACCAGAGGAATACCCTTTCCCCTCTCACTGCCCATCTCCCTGCTTGACTCGCTGTTAAGTAGGGTGGGATGGTATCCAACTCTTGGGTGAGGATATCAGGAGTCAGAAATAGGTATTCTCCCTTCTATCTGGGAGGTGGAAGGGGTAGAAGGGAACTTTAGGGGGTTGCTTGGCCACGGGAAGCCCAAGATGGGTAGAGAAGCTTTGGCTAGTATGCCCTATCCCTTAACCAGGTGCCACCCTTGGGAGGTGGGTGGGACCTCTTGAGAGGCAGATAAGATCCCTGGTACATTGCCTTAGCTGTCCTGATGCAGGGGGCTGTTCTCCAAGCATGGGTAGCCTTTGGCATCTTTGGGTGTGTGCAGGTTGATTATTCAGGAGCCGTCATCAAGGTTCACCTCAACCCAGGGCCGGTCAGTGGCATAACAATGAAGCTTGGCCTGGCCCCCAACCTCCCCTCTATGGGTTCTGCTCAGATGGACACAGGTACAGGTGGCTAGCTCAGAAACCAACCCCTTGTTATTGGTATAGCCTGGTAAAGAGACTGTTTCAGGAGATGATAAGGGATCTCATCTGATCCTTCCTACCCTTGGCCAATCAAAGTCAGTTATCTTTGTGAAGCTATAGGTAACCAATCTAGCTGGGTTGACCAACTACTGCAGGGGTAGAGGTGGTAGCCATGGCTGCCCTCTGCCATTGGGGATGGAAAAGAAACCATCCTTCACAGAGCCAGCGCCCCACCCTTGGCATGACCCAGAAGGGTCTAGGAAGGCTTCCGGGGCTCTGAACAGCCCATCATCCTTACATGTATTGTCCATTGTTAAAGGTCTTGCTCCAGGACACAATTCTCCCCCAAGTCAGCTGATCCATGCCAGCTGGAGTTGTTTTTAGAGCCTCTGCCATGATCTTATTGGCCTTTTTATAGAGCAGTTGATCTGTTTTTATCAGAAGGTGGATGGGTGAATAAGGATTTGGGAGAAGTGGGGCTGTCAGCCTCAGGCTCAGGGGTATTCAAGCCCTGGTGGGTGCTTTTTTTCCAAGAAGAACTCTTGAGAGGGGTAGCCTTGGCCTTTCTGGCCTTGATAGCAGCAGATGTGTCCCTGGGATCTATAAGGGGGCTTCAGGATAGACTTGGGAGGCATCTAAGGATGGGCTATTACCAAGAAGCTAAAATTGAGGGCAGCTTTCAAAGTAAAACATAAGGATGGTCTTGATATAAAAGCATAAATTTCTATACCACCTTATGTAAAGCAGCTTAAAATACACATCATCAAAAGATGATGAAGGGTTTGGTCTAAAAGTAGGATTTTATGGATAGCAAGACCATACAAAACTTTATAAATTTTGATTGCAGGTGTGCTTCTTGATATTATATCTGATATGCTGCTTTTGGGATGCTGTTGGCTAAAAGCGTAAGGATTCCGCATATTCTTCTTCCAATCTAGTATATCTACAGTTGAGCCATCAAAACTTGGCCAAAGTGTAAAGCTTGAACAGCACATAATCTAGCTGTAAAATAAGGCTAATAAGTACCCAGCTGTTTACAGGAGAGCAAGCTGCATATACATGCCAATTTTCAGAGAACTTCTTACACTTCTTATTATAGGTGAAAATCAGCATAAAATATGAAATTTAAGAGTGGTAACAGCTGATTTGTGATGGTGTATTCTAGATTCTGTCCTAGGCCATCATATGTAAAAAAACATGTTGGTTCTTGGTACCACATTGGTGAGCAAAAATCCTATTGGAGACTTAGAGCCTGGTGGATTTTGCAATCATGTGTTTTGCAACAGCGTAAACACCCACTTTACTTTATAAAATGATGAGTGAATCATCTTAGTGTTAAAGCCTAAATATTAGAGATCCATCCAAGATAAGGGATAAAACCAGTCTATGAGAATTATAAGCACCAGGAATTGTCATGTAAGTCAAACCAAACAACAAGTACCTTATCAAAGGTATTTGCGCCTGTACTGAACTAAAACTTATGCAGTGTGACTGACCCCGCTTGTGCAAAGAAATGACTCCACAATGCAACTCATGAGTACCTGTAACCAACGCCAAACTGGATCAATACCAAGCTCAAATCCCTGACACTCTCAATATAACTCCAAAATTTCCACCTTTCTGCACCCCATGGGGATGTTGTAACATCTTTAAATACTCCCTCTTGGAAAAGAAATTGCCTAACTAAACATTAAGTCAGTGACACTCTTATCATTTGCCTAACTATTATGGGATCAAACATTTTGATTCCTAAGTATAACAATACTTGGACAAGATCCATGACTACCATGACGTACATGGACAGCATGTGGCTTCCTGTGATACTATATAACCCTCATTATCTATATCAAATAAAGTATCACTCTCTTCTTAATTTTCCCCCTTATCTTGTTTATTATAACTCCAAGAAGTATATTCACAGAAGTAGCATAATCTGCTATGAACAGACTGGTGTCTGCTTGCTGTTAACTCTTACTGGCTAGCCTATTATCCCCAAGATACTAGTTTTAACTCCCAGATATTTATTTCTAGGCCCAAATAATGGTTCTAGAATAAGGCAAAATCCTATGCTATAATATACTCTTCAGCATGAATATTCCCTTGACTTAGTTGATGTCAACTGTGGCAATCATTGGCAGGATCCTGTTCTGTGCTGAGTGGGATGTATTGGTGAGCAGGTGGCCCCATGTCATATTTTTTGGTGAATTGGATCCTGATTGTTGAATCCTTTGTCTATTGATACAGTAGTTTTAGAAGCTATGGCAACAACTAAAAATACCTCAGATTTAAACAAAATGATTTCAGATTTGAACAAAATCCAACTCTCAGGTTAAAATATACACTCTGTTAACAGGGTTTATTGGCGTTAATGGGCAAAATGAGTCAACACAGCAACAAAGGGCTCACACGCAAAGCAAAACCATTCAAAATACAATCCAAAATACATTGATTCACAAAAAAAATGGTGTGAGTTGACTTTTGGTGTACATATGTTTACTATGTGAATTGGTGACAAAATACACCCAAGCAAGGTGAGTCAAAACTCAATCAAAAAACAAAACACAATAGCAACTCACTACATAAACAAAATCACTCACTCAGTGTGTGCAATAGATTGTAATCATGAATGATACCAAGGTATCTAAAATAAGATACAAGATCTGAAACATAAATATAAAATATTGTGTTGGGTGTTTGAATTTGGCAGTAAAATCTAGGAAAATGGCTGGATTTTTTTGAGTATTCTAAAATGGGCGTTGTAAAACCAAAAACAACTAATTAAGTAATAAAAAATCTATAATTGGGATATTGGGAGAGAAAAACTCTAACTAAATATCCATATTCAGATAAAAGCAAAAAATAAAATTAGGGAGTAACTTAATTGAAATTTATTTAACATTTTATTAAATTTTAAAATGGAAGGAACACAACAACAGATTACAAATACACCTGTTGTGCGCCGCGGTTGCAGTTGTCCCCGCGGGTCAAAGAATAGAGTTAGTGCAACCCAAGTGCCTACTTAATGAGGAGACGGGAGAGAAGAGTTCCATAGTGACACTGCACTGACACAGCCAGTTCAAGGATCACAAGCTACTAGGGTGCAGAGCATCAATCCTTGGGTCCCAAAGCTGACCCAGAAGCCCACCAAGGTCACCACTACAAAGAAAGTTAGAAACAAGGAGGTAGAACTTACTTTGTATGTGTTCAACATTGTGTACTGGCAAGAGCCGGTCCCATCAGCCATTCTGGAGAAGGTGAAGCCTTTACTTGATACTAGCTACAAGCCCTATGTCAGTGATGGCAATCAGGAGGATGAAAAGGAGCCCGAGCTCTATCAAACCAATGAGGGATAGTTGGTGCTCAAAAAGGTTGCTGCATTTTACACCAAGGTGCCCATGCCCTGTGTTGTGCCCAATGCCAACAAGTCAATCCCCACCACTAAAAATCCCGCTCAGAAGCGCATCCCCAACATTAAACACATCATCCTGCTAGCTAATGCGTGAATTGGGCAATTACAAGGCGGCCACAGCCCTTGTTGGGTGGATCCCAAGTACGCCAGCAAGACATTCAACATATTCATCAATACTGGCTGAGTCCTTGCCGTGGAGAAATCCTTGCGCGTTTCCACTATGCTTACCAAGTAGCACAAATGGGCAATCTGCCAGTGGATCACCCAGGATTGCCATCATGAACTGGAAAATATACAGGCAATGGTCAAGTCTACTTTTGGGGTTGAGGCTTTCATTTCCTTTTACTACCATCTGCTGAAGAAGATGTGCTTTTCCTGGAAAAAGCTCTGGGTATCTCTGTACAATCAGAATAGCCCAACCAACATTGAGACCCGGAAAAACTACAGAGGTGTACACTGCCCTCAAAGCCAAGGGAGCGGTCAAATTTTACTATATTGACAAATCAGCATTTGCCTTGTCTATGTGCAATGCATATGGCTATGTCCCCAAAGGCTCCAATGACAGGATGGCTTGGTGTGCTGCAGTCTGTGCCACAGCCTACTCAATGGTGGCTCAAGCAAGTTTTCAAGCAAAGAACCCCAACTGGGACCAAGGACCTCTTTAATTTGCTGCAGGCCGGGATCCACACCCTCTCAGCTGAGACTGTAGCCAAATTCTATGGCCACGCTGATTTGTTCATTCCTGTGTGCCTAGCCAAACAGCCAATCAATTAAAGGCTTAGTGTGTCCAATTTTTATATTCTCTAATTTACTATTCAAGATTCATTAATTATCATTTTATATTTAGATGCCTACAAGCCTGCAATCACATTCAGCAGGACAATCAATGAAGGTTAGTAATTTATTTATTTATAATCATTTTTTTTGTGTCATCTAAGGGTATCCCAAACGCTTGATACTGGATTACACAAACACGTTAATATCACTTTTGCCAATATTATATAATAATCAAAAAAAGTTAAATGTAATGTGTATGAATCAGAAGTAGATTTTATTGACATATATTATATGCTTTTATTAAAACCTTCCCTGGAATTTATTTTGTAAGTAATGTTTGCTAAAATATTATTTTATAAAATTATTAATCATAATAAAAATAATATAAATTGCAATGGAATTATTTGGAAGAGAGAATTTATTAAGCGCACCTGTAGTGAGTTCTTCTGTATATACCCACCCTGCAATGGAGGTGGCGCACAACCTCCACCACCACACCGTGGACAGTGAAAACACCTTTATTAAAAAACTCTCTCCTGCTGGTGAAGGGGAGTAGGGTTAGGTGTGAATGGAGGAGCAGCTTTTCTGGCGGGGCTGCAAACTTGTAGATACCAGCCAGGACCAGGGCGTCCTGGATGATGTGATCCACCAAGTCATACCCAGGGGGACCTTCTTCCTGTCAAGTGAGATCCAGGCCTTGTAAATTCCTAGAAGGACCCCGTCAAGATCCTCCACACTGGCGCCCATTCTGAAGTAGAAGAGATACCCGAGGTAAACCATCAAGTGAAGCCTTTGCCCAGCAAAGGCTCCCATAAACTTTCATAATTTATTAAAAACTGCACTGATCTTCTTATTGTGCTTGGTCTTTGCAAAGGTCAGCTCCATGGCTGAAGGGACCCCCGTCTTGTTGGCACTCCAGGCCAACCCAAAGTTGGCAAGGAGGATTTTTATCTTCTTGACAGCTGTTGCGTCTGCAACAGCTAATTTCCCCACCGTGCGCCCAAAGTTGTCCAGAAGGTAAGATAGGGTGTGCTCCAAGGGGTAGTAGAAGCAAGCAGCCGCATGATCCTGGCCCATCTCTGGTACATTCTTGAATGGGAGTGTCGCCAGGACGTCCCAAACAAGCTCAATGGAGTTTACACAGTAAACTCCACTGAGGTTAACCGGGTCCAGGAGAACCAGTTGGGCATCCTTGTAGGCAGTAACTGCCCACTGGGATGCCCCCTTGTCATGTGTCAGCCCAGCCAATGCCTCCCACGACATTGGAAAGGACCCGTGGATGCGTTCCTCCAGCTGCCGCAATACAGGGGGGACAGATACAGCTGCTTGGCCACATGAGTGGTGTAGTTGGTGTAGAATGTGGCAGGGACAAAGGGGACCAGGACTTGGCAGAGTTCACTGTCTATATTCTCTAAAAAACAGGTAAGTATTTGCAAATTTTTATTAATTTTATTTTTTTATGTTATCTTCACGTGTTTCTTCCTTGCTGGCCGCTTCAGCAGGCTTGGCTATTCTTGGCGCAAGCAGTTGTGTGGGAAGTTCTTTATCCTCTGTTCTGGCATGCTTGGCAGTTTTGAGATTTTCATATATCTCTGGGTTATCAACCCAGAAGGACGGCGCAGAAAGATTGTATGCCTTAAATTGCAGGCCCTCAACCACTGTCTACTAGATGTTGAGAAGACGCTTGATGGTCTTCTCAGGGGTGTCTGGCATTTTCATCATTAGGGCCTTTGCGGACACCTTGTATATTTTGTCTCCGTCAAGGATGGCAGACTTAACTTTGACTTTGACCTTGCAGTCAATGTCTTTGATTTTGGCAATTGCCAAGTCAAGATCCTTCAGAAGCTTCTCCAATTCTCTCATTGATTTTTTACTAACCTTTTCATATGTTTTTATAGCTTTTGCCCCAATAAATTCTGTATTATTTTGATACAATTGCCTCTTTGTTTATTCCTTTTTGTTTTTCCATTTACTACATTATCCTATCTTTTTCCCCATTTTGTATATGTTTTATGCTCATCTCAATATGTGTTGTTTGCTTTGTGTTGACACTGTTTCCTTGATTACCATATTATTTTTGGCTCTTGACATAGCCCCTTGTGAAAAGTATTAACAACAATTTGGTGATCAGCTAAATTTGAATTAGAAAATTATAGTGTTAACTGTTTTAAAATAAAGTTGTTACTGATCCAAATTCAAAACCTTAATGATAAACTTTAAGCCAATCAGGAGCCAAGTGATAAAGTGATTGTTGTGACATAAAGGGTCATTCAATAATTCTTTGGTGCATGTGCGCTAATTAATATGATTGGCTGGATGTTTTGCCATTGTACGCCAGTGCCGCTGTGGCAATTTGTTGATGGAATAGTGCTAATCCAGTAGCTGATTGGGCACTAGTCCATCAACAACTTGCCACAGCGGCAGTGGCGTATAATGGCAAAACATCCAGCCAATCATATTAATTAGCGCACATACACCAAAGAATTATTGAATGACCCTTTATGTCACAACAATCACTTTATCACTCAGCTCCTGATTGGCTTAAAGTTTATCATTAAGGTTTTGAATTTGGATCAGTAACAACTATATCTAATAACAGTTAACACTATAATTTTCTAATTCAAATTTAGCTGATCACCAAATTGTTGTTAATATTTTCACGAGGGGTGTGTTTAAGTGCTAAAAATAACTGTGTTCTGTATCTAGATACATGGCATAGTAAATATATGATTTTATAGAAATAAGCTGAACATAAAGAATAAAACCAACTATAAACAAAGAGAACCTGAACAATTGAAATTCAAAACAATGATAATATAAATATAAATTTTCAGCAACAGGAGGTTTATTGGGGCAGGGAAGAGTGATGCCTAGGAGGCAGAATAGCGCAGGAAGGAAGACGTAGAGGCAGTGCTGGTCTGGGGGGTCTGGGATTGGGTGGGTTGGGCTTGCGGGTGAGGGGTGTTGGTGGCAGGGGTGGAGGCAGGAGGATTTTGCGTGATGGCCACCATATAACACTCGTTGTATTCCTCATCAGTCATTGGCTGGATGAGCTGATAGGTGGCAGTGGCCTGAGGTGGAAGGTGCTTATCCTTACGTCATTGGTTGCCCATGTTCACATGCAAAACCATTTGCGCAAATAAGTCAGCCACCATCTGGCGGCCAAAGAGAAAATTGTGATCAAGGACCCCAAGATAGAAGTTGTTGAAAGCCTGAGGGCAGCGCTCCTGTAATGTGGATCTCATATTGAAGAAGATGACATCAGCCAGATGGATGTCTGCATGGCTGGCAGGGTAGACTGAGGCCTAGTGCCCGCGATGCTGGATGGCCTCGAGGGCGGTGGAGCTACCCTCCATCTGGTAGCTCAAGAAAACCTGGTACTTGGAATTTGAGCCATTCCAGGAGTCAAGTAATCCACCGAGGATGTGGCTGTATTAGTAGCCATCAATGAAATCTGGGTTTGTCTAATAGTAGACAAAACCCTTGGCTGAAACAGCCAGAAATGCACTAATGAATGGCCCCTTCTTGACTTTTTTTCCTTCCTTTTTGAGTGGCGGCTCTTCCTTGCTCGCCAAAATCATCAAAAGCTATTAATAGCTTGTAATAAGAGATTAACATGACATCATCAGTTAGAATAGTCAGGCATTGGACCAGGGTTGATTCAATGGCAGTGTCATACGGGGAATCCTCAGTGCCATCACATTGGTCACTGGCAAAATGGGTAAGAACCTGTATGAAAGCCACCTTCCCATACATCCAGAGCTGCACCATGCACTCAGACACCCAAATGCCATAGTGCGCAAGTTGCTTCTGGATCTGGGTCAATGAAAGCTTGGGATCCCGCTGGAGGAGGTCAAGCATGATTGGGTATGCCTCAGATATTTGTGACTTGGGGGCTTCTTGTCCATCCCAATCAGATTCCCCCTGTTCATCAGGTTGTTGAATTCCTGCATGACAGTAGCTTGGGTAAATTGCAACTGAGCGGCAATCTGTTCCCAGGACAGACCCTGTAGATTCAGTGCCACAATTTCCTGAAGAATTTGGGCAGTGATGATTTGTCGCTTGGGGCGCTGGGCTGGGGGAGCTGAAGCCTGATTGGCTGTAGGAGGGCAGGTTGGCTGGTGGCAGAAAGCTGTTCCAAATCAAGGTTGCCATTCTGATTGGTTGGTTGGTGGGCAGCTTGTGCAGGGGTGGGTACGGGAGCAGGGGCAGAGATAGACACTATGTGACTACTGAACAAGTCAAAGCCATAGGGGTCAGTGGTCAGGTACAGGTCAGCTTCCTTGTTACCGGCCTCAAAGGCTTGGGTGTAAACAGGTGCCTCCATGTTCTGAGTCTTGCCTCCATTGAAGCTGGCTTGGCTGCTGCTGGCTTGGCTGCTAGTGCCGTTAAATATGTTGCTGTTAAAAACCATTTTACAATAAAACCTAAGATAAAATCACTAAAAGTAGAAAATTTAAAAATTTAATGGTTTATTAATATTGTAACCTCAAGTCCATATTTGGAAGGTTGTCTAAACCATTTCATACAAATTGGGAGCCATGAAAATGGATAAAATGCTTCTGTTCCTAAATTGGATAGCTGTTGATTGGCTGTTATACTGTTATTTTTCTATTTTAGGCTGCTCATACTACACATCTTGTGTGAGTTCATTTCTTTTTGTGCTTGTGGAATATTGCTTCTAGATTTCTCAAATTTTGTTTCATTTCAGTCCTTCTGTCAGTGCCTCATATGAATCCTGATTGGATTATAATATACTCCGGAACAGCATCCATCCGTTTCACTTGTTATGTCAGTTCATTTTGTTTATGGTTTGAACTACACCGCTTGATGTTTGATATAATTTTGTATAATAGGCTAGTGAAATTTTGTTTTTTGTTTGACAGTTCATTTATTAACTGAAATTTTTTTAAATTAATTGAATCCTGAATCTCCCGCAATTTGGATTTTGTTCAAAGCTGAAATCATTTTGTTTAAATCTGAGGTATTTTTTGATTGTTGTCATAGCTTTTAAAACTACTGTATTAAGCTTCCCTATCCCAATTCTGTCTGGCAGTGGGCGTCCACTAGAGTGTTCCCAAATTGGTTTACTTGCCAAAAATTTGGGCATATCACCCAGCCAATGATTGTTGATCTGGAATGTCTTGGGTATCTTTTGAATAAGGGGATCCTATTTTTATCTGGCAGTGTTTCACACCCCCTATGTTTTTAACAACCCTTTTTTCCCATTGTTTCACATCCAGAATAGTTGGTTTGTATCTGGTGGCAGCCCTTCTATTTTATTCCATAGCTATTGTGATGAGGGGATGGATCAGTCAACACTAATTTGTTGGAATTTCCTAATACAGGGTAAACTTTAGGTGGTTTCTTTTAAGTTGGGTTATTCATGTTCCCTATGCTGTAAGGTAATAAGATTTCTTGGTGGATAAGGATGTGTAATTTAAAATGATATAACATGCAGGATACTTTCTCCTTCTTTGTAGTTGATCTTTTTGGTAAATAGTACTTATGTCTGAGTTTTTTATGAGTAGATTGTGGTGTGTGGGTATGGAAACCCAACTGTGCTATACTGCTGGTTGTATACTTCTTGGAAGCATATTAAATAATAAATGATAGGATTTAAATACAATTATACTCCTATTTAGAAGGATAAGAGCATTTCATAGCTGATATATTACCACAGCTTTTTCTATTTAGACACCTTGTCATTTGAGAATTTTTCTTTGGAGGAGGAAGTTTTAGCCTGGTAGGATATCGGAGCAGGTTTTGAGGTCAATACTACTGGTGACTTTGGAATCAATCCTTTGAGAAATATTTCCAAGAGAGTAGGATTTTTTGGGTTGCAACAGGGTAAATAAAATAGGTACAGTAGTTTTATAACCTGTTGAGATAAACAAAAAATCTCAGTCTAAAAATGTATACAACTCAGTCTAAAAAATTAAAGTGGATCCAAATATATTGTAATTTAATATAAATTCCTCAAGTTTTTATTTCATTTTTAGACTGAGTTGTATATGTTTTTAGACTGAGATTTTACGTTTATATCAACTGGTTTGAAAACTACTGTACCTTTTTAAGTAAGACATTGAACACCTCTATTGCACGTATTGAAGGATCTTTGATACATAGATCGGGGGTGGTAAGTGGAAGGAAGATGTATCTAGGTTTATCCTTATATTGGATTGAAATTGTATTATAGCTTGGAGTTTGATACACGTGATAAAATATCAGAATGGCCTAGATGGTTGGGTTTCGAATATGGACTTGGGATCCTTTGGTGAGGGCTAAGCATGGATTTTTTTTGGGATTTGGAAGATTTAGTTTATTAGGTGAAAATGATATTTAGTAAGCTTGAGATCAAGTTTCTAAATGAGTTTTTTCAATTATTTTTAAATGATTTTTAAATAATTGCGTTAGAATTGTTACAGGGGGCTGGAGAAATTGACTTGCTTCTTCAGCGGTATTGGCGAAGATACCAAATCCAGATCCTCGGTAATACAGTTACAGCTCTCTGTTAGGAAATAGTGGGAAATGTTTAAGAAACATAAAAATATTTGGATTCTGGTTTGCTGCTCATGAAGACAAGGCTGTTGGGAAATAAATTCATTAATTGCTTTTTAGGAATGATGGAATAACGTATACCGGTGGGAACAGACAGCTGGGAATCGTATTTAGCAAGTGGAGTTATGGGAAATCTCTTGTTGTCACAACAGCGGGACGGGGTAGATCAAGTCGTCCTATGGATGGCTTTCAGGGGCTTAAAAGGTAGACAATGTTACTTTGGGATTGATCTGATGGAAACATCTCTTTCGAGGGGTTTGGGTGGGGATGCTTTGATGGATAAATCCAATATTTCCTTATTTGGCAGGTGGAAAGATTCAAGGGTTGTTTTACTTCCAGGAGTAGTTGTTCATTTCCTTGGAGAAGATGATTGGCTGTATTATGTTTATTTAAGGCTAAGTTGAAATGACAAGAGATGGACAATTCACTTTATCCAAAGCTTTGTGGAAGCGAGGATGGATTGGGTTGTTTTTCAAGTCAAGGTGCTTGAGGTTGGGAAGCCTTGGGAGAGTGACGGAAATGATGTCATTGTTGGTCAGACTTAGAAGGGTGATTTTGGTGTTAGCCACTGCGGCGAAGAAGATTGTGAGGATGCTGGAGTCCCACCCCAGGCCTACTCCGCTGATGTCTAATTCTTGAAGGCAGCGTGCTGTGGAAATGGCATCGCAGAGGAGTTGAGCGGGGAACTCGTCAGTGAAGTTGGAAGTGAAGTGGAAGCTGTGAAGGGAGGAGTGCTTGACGGAGTTAAGGAGGTGGGCAAGGCATGTTGGATCAAACGAGCAAAGAGTGAAATGGATTCGAGAGCAAACATTGAATGCATGTTGCAAGTAGTTTGTAATGTTTTGGTCATCACTGAAGACAACGCAGGTGAATTTTATCTCTTCGCAATAAAAATTAGGCGAAGTTAAGAGAGCTTCTAGTTTAACAGCGGCAATGACGTCCAAGTCGCCTTTGATGGTCAAGCACCGTACAGGAAGGTGGTGCCAGTTGCGTATGATTGGGTAAAGGGCGAAGCGATGGGCCCAGTGCGATAAGTCTAGTTTCAACTCTGACATGTCGTTGGAAAACATACAAGGCATGTATTTGGAAATGCTTGGTTTCAGAGTTTCTTGGTAACATTGTCGAAGCACGCAGAGCCTTGGATCCAAGCGGCTTACACTTCGCATCAGCTTGCTGGTCGACGCCAATACATTCAAGCAGGCTAACGACTCTATCTCGCTGTAAACGTGCACCAATATCTCGACTGGGAGCTGCATAGCCGTCGTATCCAAAGCACTTGGCTTAAATATTCCAAAAATTATTAAATATTTATGTCTATTTGGAAAGCTGCTTCTAATTTTGCCGAACTTGTGGCTCCTGACAACCGCAACGATTTAAAGGGTGCTGGTTTATAATAGGATTTATGAACATGCGGTGAATTTTGGGAGCTGACAGATTTGGCCTACCTCCATATATTTTTAAGTTCCTCGATAGGACAACATTATCCTTGCATAAAGCCCACGGAGCTCATGATGATCAACTTCTCGTGATGCTGTAACTGCATTACCGTGAAAGAGTTGAGACATTGCGGTTTGAAACCAGGGACTCAAACCCATGCACCAGCGTTATACCGATTGTGGTGAACTTGAAGCCTACACCGCCAGATGACGTCCTCATATGTAGATTCTATGGCTTTAAGTTATTCGGTTTACTTTACAATTTATTCTACTTTTTCATATCTCCAAATTAACTCCCGATAAGGAAAGTTTAGAGACCCACCTCCGCTCAACCAAAACCCTTGAGCATGCACCCCAAGCTTAATGATTAATCTTACCCCAGGGATTGTAAAAGTTATCACTTTAAAATCAGAAAGCTAATTATAACTTACCCCACACTACCGAGCAGCCAGCTCCTATAGAAGGAAGTTCATTATGCCTAAAATGGCACCGGCGTTTAGTTTCACGATAACGAACTGCTCACATCCGAACCTTTTACTTTTAAAAATCATCTTCCCCTGGCAGATTTTACCACCCTTGGTGAAGATAACCGGTGGAACAGGTTAACCTCAGGGCTTTCCAGCACCATTTATATGGGCAGTTCACATAAGCACAGTAGCCTATTTTACTTGCCTGTAAGGTTTCTTACCAAAGCTTCGCCATAGCATTTAAACAACCCAATCCCCAAGTGTTGAGAAGTTCTGATTAAATTGGTTGACAGCCTCTCCCAACTATAGATTGTTACAGGACCTAACTCAGCCTGCCATCCAAATGTATATAAAAATTCAGCACTTATCATATCGGCACCAAACCTGTTTTCAAGGTCCTTCTTATCAAGAAAAAGTAGGATCAATAAATCAAGAATCTATGATTTATCCTTTTTGATCAGGCAGGATGAATATCTTGATCCACATAAGAGCGTATAAACTATCTTCTACTCTAATAAGCATAGTACCTTCCTTAAGTTTTCTTTCTATTTTAATTGTAGCTGTTACCCATTACACAGTTATGAAGGTAGTAACACGGATGTAATATTCCTATCATATAATGTTAAACAAAATCCTATCCAATACACGAGAAGCACCCCACTAACTTATCATAGATGCCATACTCAAAGGATGGTAACGCTGTACCAAATAACCATAATCTAAAATATTTAACTTGTTACACTGGATCTTTACTTTCTATCCACAGTTTAAAGCCATATCTTCTTCAGAAACCCCTACTATACCTATACCAGCAACAGGCTTTAATATGATCCTCCAGTACATTGCCACCCATTCACAATCTTCAGAAGTATTTTCTTTCTCACACTCTTATAAAATAATGAAAACCCCTTGTTAAAAGAATCCTTTATTAATTTAAAGAAAAACTGGTGCCATTGAAGTTTTTAGATCTTCAAGGTAGCCATGCACTCACCAATGATGCCATAATAAGGTTGGGGAGCTTCATTAAGCTACAACAACTTAAGACAACCCCTATTACCAATCTCAATACATACCTCTAAAACAGTTTGCCGGGTTTCAGAGCTGATGGGTGTAAAAGATATGGGTCACCCTGACCAAAGTAGGCTCTTCAGAGGGGTGCAAGTACCTGGAAGTTCTAGAACCACCCTGAACATTCTAAAACAATCCCTGTCTGCTCTTGCAGCACCCAAACTCTAGGACAAGCTAGAAGCTGGTGGAAAGAGAAGTCTCCCTTTATCAAAGGTTTGGGTCTTGACAGCAAGGGTAAACTTGATGCATGAGTTGAATCATCTCTAAGCAAGCAACCCTCTGTCACATATAAAGAGATACAGGGTGGCCCCTGCATAGCAAGCATCTAATTAAACTTGAACAGATTTCAATCCACACAGGATTAACCTACCATCAAGTATATTGATCAAATTAATAGCATCTTCTTTAACCCAGTTAAAAACAGAAGTATGATGGCATAAAAGACCCTAAAAAATTTGGGGCACACACTTAATAACATCCTTTAGCGCTAAATCAAAAACTCAAACAGATTTAGGAGTGTATACCAAGGAACCAAGCCTACACCTACCTTTCAAGGTTTTCCAGCTGCTCCTTGGCCCTCAGGAGTGCCTTGTAGGACTCAAGAAGCTAAGTGATAGCTTTTTCTTGGAAGCAGGTATGTTCAGGTCTAGGAGCATCCATCTTTGGTTGCTATACTGGCAAAAAGCCTTTCCCCTCCTGGTTTAAAGTTAACAGCTAACCTTAGCCAGCATGAATAACTTCTAACATGAAATTCTCCGGTGCTTCTGAGATAACAGAGGGAAATGGTTGGTTATAGGTGAAATAAAACTGGGTCCATGGTCCAGGTACTTACCTGGGGAATAGAGATAACTTTGAGGTATAGCATATGGCCTGTAAAATAATGTAACATTTACCCAGAACCCAGATTGATTCAAGTGGTCATACAATCTAGATTTTATATAGATTGGGGTAAAAAAGCAGCAATCAAAATGAGTCAAATAGCAGTACATTCAGCTATGTCACAATTAAACTGTATTAGCCAGGGATACAACCAGATACTGATAGATAGATAGATAGATTTCCTATATTGTGTAGAAATAGGGGCCCAGAAGAGGTAACCAGTGTTTTTCTGCAGGCAAATGCAGAGGCTATAATTACCAGGGACCCTTTTTGAGATTCAGGATAGTTTCTGCCAATCTGGACCATGTGATACTCCTCCCTTGCTTTACCCATATTTGATCTACTCAGACTATGACAAATATAAATTCTTTATAGCATGTGCTTTTTATCATACTAGCTGCATTTAGAGAACATGAAGGATGCCAATCATTCCCAGGAGCAATACTAAATTTCTCAAAATGCTCTTGAATTGCTTTTTGATCTTTATGGATACAAACCATCCATCTGGAGCAATGATTGATAAACTTCAGTGCATTAATTAAGCTGTACAAAAAATAAAGATCCCCACAGATTGACACACTTATGATTTAAACCATACCAATGCCTGCCAAGTACCCTTAAAAAGCCTCTGCACTTCTCTACCCCCAATACCACAAATAACCTTAATGCATATCATCTCTGCTTTTACACTTATCAGTGACTGGAACACCTAGACTCAGAGGAGATATATCCTTGCTGGATGATAAAGCTTCATCCCCTTCAGTGCTGTGTAAAGGATCATGCGGCATTAAGCAGGTCTCAACAGCCAAAGATTGTCTGCTTCTTGCCTGGGCAAAAAAGGTATTTTAGACGCAGCTGGGTACCCAGCAGGGCTTTAAAATTGCTGCCTTGCATCTCCCATGCCAGAGAACTGAATTGGTCTCATCTTACTGGCAAGATAAACTGGTACCCACCTTATTTCAACAGTGGTCCTCTGAAAACCCAAAAAATTGCTTCTTTTCTAGCTTTTTGATGTGATAAAGTATATTATGAAATTATAGAAATGATGTCATAATGTCATATCTTTGCCCCTCAGAAAACTATTATTGGAAATAAGGTGGGTACTGATAAATCATATGTGGATCAGCAAATCACTCCTGCAGCTATACAGCCCATTAATTGTTTAATAAGTAACACATCTTTCCAAGGGTCATCAGGAAGCAGTTGTAAGAGGATTCCCTAGGTAAAATAGCGGGGGACCTGCCCATAAAGCACTGTACCCTTTAGATTAACATTGCAGATGGGATTCAACCAATTATTCTGCTACCATAAAGTACCCTAAAGCTCTTCAGGGAACCCTTCCTGGGCTCCATACAACCCCACAGCCTGAATTATATCCTTTTTTGATAAAGTCTTCATAAATCATGGCATGTTTATAAATATATACTGTGTGAAATCCCTGGATTTTTGACTTGACAATTCAGCTATCAAGCTATTGATTGGAATTTGGAAAGATATTCAGAATAAAGTGATGTTTGGCCTGAACGCTGATGAATTGGCCAAATTTGGTGGCACTAAGGCCAAACCGCTCCAAGAATTAAGAATGATCTTTCCTGGCCAAAATCAATGGACCAGTCTGCCTAAATCCAGTCCAAATCAATTATCCACCTTTAATTAATCCAGCAGTGTGGCGGCACAACCCTAAAATATCCAAGTGCTCCATAGGAGTGAAAACTTGGCTGTTAATGCACTTTTAGATGCTCATCCCAATAATCATAACCACAATAGTGGTTAGTCTATGGTTTAACCCAGTTCTGCCTATATTTGCTGGGGTTGAACCCCAAAAACTCCTTGATATATTTTTCATGTGTTATTTTATTATACTCTGCAATGAAGTATATCCCACCCATAGGACATGGGATGGATGGACTGGTTTTCAGGAAGAAAGCCATGATAGCAGCTTGACATTACAGCTGGCATCACACTCTCCTTAGGACGAGGTCAGGAGCAGAAATGATGCAATAACAATAACTCTGTGATGAAGCCTTGGGCAAGATGCCTTTTGGGATAACACTATTTAGTAAAACCCCAATATGTAGGCCAGTCCAGCCCTAGGATTCTTGGGTCAACTGCCCATGAGATAACAATCCTATAAAAGGATATTTTTCAAACAATAATAAAGAATTCCACTCTTGTTTTCTTCAAGTATACCCTTTCTTAAGGTTTTATCTGTGTTTAAGATAGTGAAGACTGTGTTTTGGTCTACCTAGTTAAGCTAAAGGTATATTGAAGTTAAACAATTTTGTATTGACATCCTTAGTCCTCATACAAGGAATTGATACTCTCTTCCCTAACAGAAAACCTACCAAATCTCCTCCTTCCAAAGGTGAGATACTGAGAAGGGTAAACTTATATTAATCAACCAAGTAAACTTAGTAAAGGATGTATTTCCCCTTTTGGCTGCCTTTATAGGGTCCATACTGCTTGTAGCAGAAGAAATTGCTTACCACCCTTCTAACTTCTTAACAATGGCTGATTGAAGTGAGGATTAAATTTTATTTTCTGCCTCCCCATCACCAACCTTTAGATTCTCTTAGTAGTGCTACCAGATGCTCAAAATTAGACCTTCCCATCAGGTACACTCAAATTAGATCCCAGGTAAACAGCCTCCCTTATATAGTCTTCTTTCCCAGCTGCATATTTTCTGGTCCCCACTTTATTTCCAACACCCTTGATTCAAGGGAATAATTTCCAACATTATGACATTATTCTATTTTATTTGTAATATATTAGTTATTTTATAAGCTGATCAGACTGATTTCAGAATAATTTAATGTCATAAATTGGCTCCTGTGACTGCACAACAGTCACCTGAGATACTTAGCCAAATAAATATCTCAATACACTTATCTGAAGTTGTTACATTTTTATTATAGATTTTGTATAGATAAGTTTATGTGATTCTTTGGAAAAAATTATTAGATAAACATGATATCTATATGAAACAAATAATAAAGTGACTTTTTTGTTAGGCTGTACTAACTAACAAGATCAATGTGATATTGGTAAAGTTAATCTTGGAGACTAGGTGTCTCACAAACAAATTAACTAACTGTGAAGATTAAATAATTTATATACCCAGCAAAATGATTAATGAGGATTTAATCATAATTTTCTAGTGGTCTTGACTGTGTCAATAATATTGGTTAAGGATAAAAATGCAACCCCCCCCCCCCAAAAAAAATTGTGCTTTAAAAGTGTTGTTTTGAAAATTTAATGAGTTTTAATTGCAGAAAATCAATTAGCAGAAAAACAGCTAAATGCAGACAATGGTTTCTATGGATTTGGAATCAATCAGCTGGTTTTAAGTTGGAAAAATGATAGCTTGGATCAGGAATCCTTACATTCCACAGGGTTTTGGTGCCAGAAGCTTGGAATGCTTCAAGCCAAAACAATACATTTCAACAAAAGAAATCAGGTGATTCTGGAATGTATTAGGGAACATTTTTATAGGTTAAGAGTGTCAAGATCTTTCAGAAGAAGATCTTGATTGACTGATGATGTTATTTAATAGACCGCATGATATGAGTCTAGGTATAATTCTGGAATCAGATGGGTTTTCAGCCAAATATTCCCTGTATGGTATATAAATTAAATCAAATATATTAAATAAAAATAATCAAGACAAAATCTGACACTTTCCCCTCATTGTTTTTTAATTTTATGGCTTTTCAACTATCCTTTAAAAAGGAATTTTGAAGTATTAAGAGTGGAAACTGCTGCTGCTTGGAAAGAGGTTCCCAAGAAATCCCTGGAGGACAGCTGGGAGGACCTTGAAGTTGCAAAGATATTTCCAAAAAAATCACTAGTTGAGGTCAAGGCCACATACAAGGAACTATACTCTAAATATTTTTCAAGTGAAGGAACACCTGCACAAGGAAACATAATCTACTCCTGGGATTCATGAAACTTGTTATAAGGATTCAATTAAATCTTCCAGCAAATGAAGAATTCAGGTAACAGGGAAATCAAGGGACTTAAACTTTGGGGAGAGAAAGCGTGGAGATCATGACCAAGTGGCAAAATGAGAATAACAACCTAAATCAATAAATTGCTTCCTTGGAAACAAATCTCACCAAAGCTTTTTTGCAGTAGGTTTCAAGTAACAAGAGTCTCAATAAGAATGACTACAGTAAATATGACTGGATGGGCCTTGATCTAGCATAGCTCCTAAAGTTACAAGGTCCAGAAATGAGGTAGATAACTATATTCTGATGGGTGGTACATGCTTTTATTCTCTTCCTCATCATTGATCACCTATAATTTTTTATTAAATAACAAGATTTTATTTGGGGTTCAAGATGAAGTTAAAAGAAACGCTGCCAAGCATTAATTACCTATAAGGATGCATACTTCACAATTTGGGAGCTCCCAAACTCTGGTATATCAAGGTGAAGACATATTTATTTTATCAGGAAGGCATTAGCATGATGAGGATCTATCTGGTGCTTATAAATTGCCCAATTATTACTGGCTTCTTAAAAATTCTCAGCATTTATGTTTTATCAGAGGGAGCTCCCCTTACTGCTGTAGATTCAGGGGACCAAGGACTACATCCCCATCAGTCTTTTACCATTAAATAAGCAATCATTTTGAGGATATAGAATATATGTGCTGCCTCCTTGGGCTAGCATACAACAAACACTGCAATATTTTAATAATTGACCCTCAAATGCACCCCAGCTTTAAATCTTGAAACAGACTTCTAAGCTGAAGTGTGCTCCTTTCTTAGATTATAGCTTTAAACTTAAATAAAGGCTATAGAAGGTCACATAATACTTACCTTGGTGGGATAATATCTATAGCTAGAGACCAATCCCTCTTAAAATAATCATTGCAAATTACTCTTTAAAAATAATGGTGTGAAGCCTCTCTCTGCAACATACAAATTTCAAAAAAAGCTAAAATATTATCAGTACTGCCATTGCATCCATGATAAAAAGGTAACAAATAAAACAGATCAAGGATCTAAAGCTGCCAAACTTGGGATATTATTGGTCTAAAGTATGGTGTGATAAAACTTACTAAAAGACATTTCTATACACCCTAAGCATGAAGAGAAGGATAATATAAAATACAAGTCTTTTGAGATGAGATAATTAGTCTTTTCAGATTTTAGGCTCTTTTATATTATTAGGGGCCAAATAATAAATGTAAAGTCTCCTTCAATTCCCTATTTTCTTTCTTTGTGATAATAACTATATCATCACATACTTTAGTACAGATAATGTTTGTTATGTTCCCTGTCCAGATCTAAGGAATGAGTTGCCACAATACCCCCAGTGCAAAAATGTTTCTCACTATAGTTGTGAGAATTGGGGGCAGGTTGGTATTAAATAGAACCAAGCTCTCACTCACAATAAATTTGTGGTTTCAGAAACAACCAAAAGATTGTTACCAACAATTCCTAGGAGGCCAAAGGGGGAAGGGATTAACTGAACACTAAAAGCAACAGGTAAAACCAAATGGCCAAATTAGACTAACCAATTTTGAGCTTTATTAGAGTAGAGGATGATGAAGCAAGGTCTTTTACAACTCTGGCATTTGTTTAAAGGAAGGGGATGGAATTTTGGTGAGGGTTGAATTTCAAAACCAATTTATCAATGATATGGGGGAATACAAGTGCATTTCTTGAGGCAGGAAAATGTGGACAAATTCAAATGGACAAATTCAAAAGAAGAACCAACTCAACTAAAATTGAGGAACCTGTCTTGGATGCATTTACCACTGCTCCCAGCCACTCTTTTGCATTATATTTAACCAGAGGTGTCTCTTGAGTGAGTCAAGTGGGGCCATTTTCAAACTAATTCTGCAGGTAATAGTGTAAGGACATTTCTTAGTTTTTTATTAAAGCTTTAGATAAATATCCAGGCGTAATTTGGCAGAGATCTCCAAGCTTTTTGGTGAGGATTGAAGTAGAGGCCCAAGGGAAAGGTGTAACTTTACAATAGGGGCATCATACACTTGAATATTCAGTAGAACTTTCTCCAAAACTGAACCAGCTTATCACTCTCCTGCACACAGGATTCCAGGAACACTATACTAGAACGCCATGAAGACCAGCAATGTTGAAAAAAACAGGCATTTCATAAATTATAAAGATCTTATCTATTCTAATGATCATCAAATAATTTCAAATAGAAATCATGTAGAGCTCCCTATAGTCCTACTCAATCAACTAAATGATGTTAATAGGGCTAATATTATTGATATGGCCTTCAACCTCATCACTGGATATCAGTTAGCCCACAAGCCTTCTAATTTAGTGAAATTCCTTTCCTACCAACATTTGGAAGCATAACAACTTCTTTCTTCCTTCTTTAGCTTTCTCAATATAAAGACTGATAACCTTGAGAAATTTTCCATGTCAAGTGTCTCACTTATTGTATGCAGCACTTTTTTATCCATTCATAACCACTTGTTGGAAATACAAGATTATTATCTGAGAGTGTGGGACCTATTGGCCTACTCCAAACACTAGAAAAAGTAGCAGGCTCTTATGATCAGTGTCATTTAACTGGGTCTTCTAGTCCTTGAAAGTGGATTAATCAGACAGGTTTTTTGGGTGTAATTTTCTGGCTTAAACACTAGAGTATGTTAAAGACCTAATACACAATTAGTTTACGGATAATTCCAATGAGCCTTTACCTTCTTTCTGGAGGTAACAACTAAGATGGCTAATATTCAAGTAATGTAAATCTGTGTGCTTTATTGTGAAAAATTGGAAGAGTTATATAGATTAGCTGAAGCAAGGGAGGAATTATTGTGCAGTCAGCACAGGTACTTTGGATGCATAATAACAGGAATTAGGCTGCCAGTGCAAGCACAAGTATACATATTCTCTGCACAGCAATCTAGGTGCAGGTAGAAAGCACCTTCCAAATGGGCCAGGACATGCAGCTACATTTTTAGCTTTATGCATGTTTTACTACAGCCTAATTTATAGAATGCAAATATATGCATCCTAAAGTATTAATGGAGCCCATATCATTAATTAGCTCTGTGTGAGCAAAATGGAGCATGAACTGGACTAGTTTACATCATGATGTCAGTACAAGTACGCACATACGTCTTGTTTTGTGCTATAGTGACGTCATGACCAAGCTATGTCATTTCTGTTGTCTTTTTGTATTTGACTTTTTCTTGCAACAATCAGTTAAATAAATCATAGTCTTTATAAAATTCTGACCTGCACCCTCCAGAACAGGGAAAACCAGGTGCAAATTACTAAAACAATTTAACAACCTCATAACTCAGTTGAATTATTGTTACCCCCTGTAATAAGTGTTATCCTGAAGCAGTGTAGGGCTGCCCAACCTTGGTTTTGTAAAATGACCTTCCATCTTCTTGCTGTGTAATGCTATATTAAGGATGCCAAACAACAAAGGGTAGGACATACTATCTTAAAACAGAATCTCAAATAGTGCCATCTCAAAAAATAGTATCTCTAAAGTAATCTTAGATAGGGCACCACAATTTACTGCACTTTAAAATAAGAAAACATTATCTCAACAGGTATTTACATTTTGTGATAAAAATATTTAAAATATATAAATAAAATATTTTAAATCTATACTGTAAATTCATAACCTAAAGGTAAAAATAAGGAATTGTCAAATCCTTGGTCCAAATTTCAAATTTCATTTGTGGGCTGCCTTTTTAATTAAATTTGAATTCTTTTTATTTTTATTTCAATATTTCAAATTGTGGATCTCATAGACACTTTGAAAATTTCAATTTGAGCTGCATATTTTAAGTAGAAAAAATGAATCAACAGGAATCAGATTTGAAGTGTTCAAATCCACCTACCAGTTTCATTAAGTTTACTATGTTTTTTTAAATCACAGATTTATTAAATCCAAGAACCAAATTTCAAGTCACAAATAAAATCCACTAGTAAACTTAAATAATAATTACAGTAACTGAAATCAAATTTGAATGCACTTTAAGTAAACTAGGAAATACTAACCTAAATTATAAAGCTCCACTATGACTAAAATCAAACAAAAAAATTAATTTTGATAACCTGTTAGTAATGAAATTTCTCCCCCTCTCAAAACCCAAGACTTGGAGTGGGGTTCAAACCCTGGTCAAGAAAGCAACAGTGCCCATGTCAACAGTGGCTATGTTGACAGCAACCATGTTGACACTTAGTCAATATGGCCACTGTTGACTCAAAAATTCCATTCTACTAAGTTTTTTACTAGTCACACTAGCTTAATTCCCATTTTTTAACACGCTCAGGGGTGTAAACCCAGAAAACACAACAAAATTGTGGTCATTCTGACACAATTTGATATTAAGCTTAACAAAAATTTCAATTTAACCCAGTTTTCACTTTTACTTTTACTAATTGAAACTTATTTTTTATCAAGTTGTCACAACGTAAAGGTGTCAATGTCAACACTTTTTAAGCCTAACTTATTTTTAATAACAAAACTGAAACATCTACAAGAAAAATAATATAAATGCACTTAAAAATATTTTTTATTAAATTAATATATAAAAATAAGTATAGCACAATTAGCCAAATGTTGAAATGTTCATCTTATAAATCTATCTGTGGCACTTAATCTGTCTTTAATATCATAAATGGATTTGTGGCTAACAGCAATCTCATAATTTAAGCCAGATTTACTTTGTAATTTACTATAGAATTTATTATCAATAATAATTTTGACTATCAGGAATGTTGACTATTTGCTTGTGATCAATCACTGAGGTGGATTTAAGCAAATAGAAGTGACATAATTGAGCCTAAATTGCTATGCCACCGCTTATTGAGGATGTCGTCAGTGGTGAAGTTGACACTTTACCTTTTTCATACCTGAAGAGAACTTATTAACAACTTAACTTATATACAATGGTAAATTAAAATATTCCCATCTCCCAAATATACTTTTTAATAAAATATTGAATATATTTGATTATTTTTTACCTTATTTTTGTATGTTTTTTATTTTATTATGTGAACAAAAACACACTGAAAACAGTTAATATTTGCTGGTTTGCTTTAATTTAATTAAGCGTAATATAAAAAACATAGTGAATTTTAAAAAAAATGTTGATAGTGCCAATGTTGTCTCTGATAATGTCTAAAATTTTCTTAATCAACAGCAGGAATTCAGCATATTTTGCTATTTGTCTTACATAACGTTGACACTTTTCTTTTCTTACATATAAAACTTTATGTTTTATATAATAAAAACATTTGATTTTTTAATATGTTATATTTTCAATCTTTATCTTCCATATTTTTTGCTTTATTAAATGAAATATATCTCTAAAATTATTCATTTTATATGTCTTAATTCTTAACTTGTTGTTTAAACTTTAATAAACAAAAATCTTTTACCCAAGTTTAATAATTTAAATTTTAATAGAAGCCATATAAAGTTTAATTTTTATTTATTATGTTTTTATAGTTTTTTAAATTGCTTTTTAAATACATTTTTTATTTTAGATTATTTTATTAATTATTTTAGGACAAGTTTCAGGAAATCCTGATCTATCAAGGTTGACTGAACCATATCCTCATCACTAGGGCTAACATTAGACAGGCTACCACCCAAAGTGAGACATCTATTCATAGATGATGGCAAACTTTATCAATCTAACTATAGGTTCCAATTTAGAAGATAGCTGAAATATTCTGGGTAAAAGGTCATTGGTCAATCAAGAAGATTCAATAATTAAGTGTGAGCCATTTGGGATTCCTAAAGCAGATGTGCTTCCTCCAGATAGAATAAAGACAGAGTATTACAACATCCTGTTTCAAGAAGAAATGGGACAGAAGACCACCCAACACAGTGTACATTAGATCAAGCACAAGAAGCAACCCTGTCCAATGGATGTCAACTTAGTTGGTTGCAACTGAGTCAAGGAGAATCTTATGCTGAAGAGGGAAAATTAGGCATATGATATTTCCTCATTCTAAAACCATTATTCAGGTTTATAATCCAACTCTGGTGGTTGAAGCTAGTCTCCTGGGGATGATAGGCTAATATTAAGAGTTAACCGCAGCTAGATGCTAGTCTGGCAGCAGCCCATTACACTATAAAAATCCCATCCAAGATCACTTAGAAGTAAGACACATAATAATCATCAACATTACTACTCACCAAATAGTAATAGTGTCAATTATCTCATAAGAGCAAACTATTGATACTTCCAAATCCTGCCAAACCACCTCTGCACAAAGCTGCTGGTGTTGCGTCCCTCAATAACAGGACTTCTCCCATTATTTGGCTCTAGCAAATAATGGAACTATGCCAGTTGCTGCATGTTGAACAATTGTGATATTGCTTGTATGTTCAAAGCTACAGATAGATGTTAGCCTTGCCAATGTACTCTACCTAATCCTATGCAAGAGCACTACAGACTACAATAGAATAGAACTTTGAAGATAATTATGTTTATTGAAATTGTAGTACAATCTAGCCAGCAGCTGCAATCTATCCAGGTTTAACTAAGAACTTGTTTTTATTCTTTCAGGTGTATGTATCAATATATACTGCAATAACCCTTTTTCTTGTTCTTTCAGACAGTTCTCAGTGGCTACCTTTGCAAAAAGTCCATCTTTGCTGGCTGTGCTTATCCTGATTGGTTGTCCTTGGCATGTGTACTGCTACTGGCCTTAGCCAGGCGTACATGGCACTTCAGCTACAGCATATGCTCTTCTTGAGCTAGCCCACTGGCAGTTACAATTGGCTGTATCCTTACATGCCCATTATTGCACTAGGAAATTACGCTGTATTTGGTTGACGCTTAGAAATGGTCCCTGTTCAGTCCTCCTACATTAAAAGGTATAATTCTAGTATTCCATTTGCAGGGCTTAATCAGTGATCCTTTTCTGGATGGCAAGCCTTCTGCTTATTAATGCAACAGGTTGAATTAGGGATTATACACCATATAATAGCAGACTCAATCCAATATTAACTTGTGGATTATCTGTCATGTAATGCTGACCCAAACCAATAAGGAACCAATTATACACCGTGTAATGCTGATCCAAAATTGGTATTTCCTAGCCATGTGCATATCACTTGTTTGATATGACCATATACGCCCATCAGGCTGGGTGGGACTCAGTTGATACAATGTCTAGTAGGATGAATTAAGCAATATAAAAATGATGATATAGTGATTGCACAGCGTGTAATCAATGATAGTCACTATATTAGCTAACATTTATACAGTGTATAATTGCTATATCAATTATAATAGACTATTG
>QTSX02004529.1:79439-99228 GCA_014839935.2 Entomophthora muscae | reverse complement strand
TATATTTTAAATTAAATATTTTAAAAAAGCTAAGATTTTAGGCAACAATTTGATTTCCAACAAAAAGCATCATATCAGTTTTTATTGTATTTTTAGGTTGCTCTTTTTAGAATGATGTCATTTTGTACTAATCAGCTTTCAAGAAATAATGGTATATGAAATAAGGTTTTTACTAGCTTTTAATACAGTTTAATTTAGCTGTAAGTAGAAAATGATTAATTTAATATAGATTTTTATATTATAAGGATATAAATAAGATTTATTTTGATAAAATTGTTGTAATTATTTAAATTTATTGATAAGAAAATTAAAACAAAATTTTAAAGTTTTAAGTAGCACAGTTAATAGGAAACGGATTAATCTAACAAATAATGACCCATATGTTGCCATACAGATCCCTTGTAATATCAACGGCAATAAATTCTATATATATTAAGAAAAATTATAACATGATGGAAAATATTTAAAAGTGGTGTTTAATAAAGATTTATAATTATGTACTTTATTGTGTGTTGTAAATAAAGGGTTTAAAAGTTAAGGTGTTAATAGCGATGTTGTAAGTGAGATTGATGGTATTTGCATCAGTCTTGTAGTCTGCCTAGTTAATTTATCTGCCCATTTGATATGTAATATTTTCTGTGTATTAAGGAGATAGGTGACGAATAGTGTGGAGGTTATAATCATTTTAGGGTTGGCGGTGAGTCAACAAGGCCTTTTTAGATGAAAAGATTTCGTTAGGCCTTGAAGCAAATGGGTTACATTCATGAACCCAGTCAGTATTGTTTAAAACAGTATGGCTAATCTGAGTGAACATACAGCTTTTGTTAGTCAAAATATCTCACTTAAGTAGTTCAACCCGGAAGTAGAACTTGGCTTGTAGATCCCGTTTTAAAGTACTTCCGAATGTTGCCAGAGAAATCCTTTTCTACAGTAACTGGTTCTAGGGAGGATGGGATCGAAACTAAAAATCCACAACGGGGGCTTAGCTACAGCAAGGAGCGGTCACATGCTTTTTGGCTTCATGATTGGCCAAGTTTCGTACAATCACTTATCATTGCTAGCATCCATCATGTTTCTTTGGGTATCAGCTGATAAGAAGCCACTTCTTTATCTCGATATAGCTTTTGTAAACCCCTTCTTAAAGCGCTACCGCAAACTAAATACTAATATAAATACTAATTAAAACTCAGGTATAAATATAGCAGCTACGATAAAACAAACCCATGCTTCTTTTTACATTCTTCATCACTTGTATACTCGCAATGCAATGGTACGAACTGACGCCCCATTACATCCATGCCACCCGGGATCACCCCGACCACCGCTGTGCCGTGTTTAAGCGCAAGCCCATCCTCGGTCTAGGAAAAAAGACCGAAGACCTTCCCTCCACTTGGATCTTAGAGAAGGCCTGCGATACCACAAGGTGCTTTCGCTACACCATATGTGTCCCCAAAACCGAAATAGGCGCCCGCATCGGCTGCTACTATCCAAACTGCCATGCCGCCGCCATCATCAACCCCTATTTCGAAGATATGGATGGCGAAATCGTTCTCCGCAACAAGGTACTACATAAAATGTAGCTCAAGTCGTCGAATTAAAAACACTACTGCCAGCTTTCTTAAAATGACGTCACAAATTTATATTTCTTGTTATCTTCCTGCCCAATTCTTATTGTAAATGCTTTAAGAAAGAGCTAAAATTAACACCCAAAATATAAAGGAGTCGACACTTCCTTAATTATTAAAACAACCAACATGGGAGATACATACATGTAAAATCAAAATTCCATCTTAAATATGGTTGGATAAAATCTCATCCCCATACAGCTTCACTAGCCATATCTATTCTTTAGAATTAAAGCAAACATTCACCAATACTTTCATAAGGTGCAATACACCATCTCAAAGGAA
This sequence comes from Entomophthora muscae, assembly GCA_014839935.2. Taxonomy (NCBI): domain Eukaryota; kingdom Fungi; phylum Entomophthoromycota; class Entomophthoromycetes; order Entomophthorales; family Entomophthoraceae; genus Entomophthora; species Entomophthora muscae. The sequence goes on along the minus strand of QTSX02004529.1, from coordinate 97,318 downwards.
GCAACTCCAAATGCTTTTTAAAAGGTCCTGATTTACATAAGCAAAATTTAAAAAAAACCTAAAAGATTATTAAATTGTTACAACTGAACTGACTATAGCTCAATATTTTTATTGGGGAACACAACGGTCCAAGGGGAGAGCAGAGAAGGGGATTTAGAAAAGGATAATCTTTATTGAAAAGCACAAAGAAATTTGTATACTAATGTGAGCAGCCATTGGGCCACAAAAGGGGGTGGCACAGTGGCAGCAATCCAAATAGGGTTCATCTGTGTTTCAAATAGGTCATCAAATGAATTTTTTGTAGTTGGCTTCACTTCTAGTAAGGAAATGTGAACAGTAACTGTGATGAGATTTGACTCCCTGGTAGTCCACTACCATGTGGTGCAGGGTGCCATTGCAATAATTGCTTTATTGAGACTATTACTTTAAAAGGTAGACTCCAGGGGAACCACAACCCCTTTTTATAATTTTGATTGGATAGTTGCCCATTGAAACTTAAGGTTTGTCTGCTGATTAGTCACTAATCAAAGCACCTGCAGCTAGCTGTGGATGCTCAGATAATGACTCATTGGAATATTTAAAATGGTCAGCAATCAGTGACTAATCAAAGCATCTGTGTCTAGAACACATGCATCAATCAGTGACTTAACAAAGGCTTCAAAGTTTTCAACAATTAATGACCAATTAAAAGTTGCTCTTAGTATTTTTATTAGCAACCCCAAGGGTGACAATGCTCACCCCCCTCAGAATGCCCAGTCTAGATCACAACCTAGACTATTATTCCCCAAAAGACAATCCTACTCTTGTATGCTATCACCTGACCTAAGGCATGTGCCTGAATAATCCTATCCCATTCAATCTGATTCTTTTTTCCTGGATATTCTCAAGATGGTTTCATCCTCTCAGAACATCTTTAGCTGCACCAGGTCCAGGTCCTAGTTATCAGAATAACACATCTCTTTTCTCTAACTCTGTCTTACTATAAAAAGCCCCTTGATAACCCTAAAAACAATATAAATTAAGATAACAACTTCTTACTGTCTTACCTTACTTATTGCTCAATAGAAGTTCTCTTTCTAGAGTTTTATAAGATTAAGGCCATGTGATTTTGCCTTTGTTTTTTGCTCAGCTACAGAACTTTTGCCCCAGAAATCCCTAAGAACCACATACCAGATATGTGAATTCATTGGTGTCTTTTATCTAATAATTTAAGCTATTTTTAGGAGTGATTCAGGGGATGAACCCAAATTAAAAAATTAAATACTAGAAGCCAACTCTGTTTACCAATTCCATCTGTTCAAAGACCAACTAAAGAGATAATTTATACTAAAAATTACCAGTATAAATTGTCCCACCAGTGATTAACTCTCTAGATGTAAAAGTGGTCAAGTCAACAGTTTTTAAAAAACAACTTTTTTATAAAAAATATTTATGTTTATATTTTTTAATACTTGCTATTATATTTTTTATCACTATTCATTGTTGTTAAGTAGGCTCACAAGCATTGATATATCAGAATTAGTAATATATAGAATTTTCAGGTATTCTCCTGTCATAAATTATTGTCAGAGCCCAGAAATGCCACAATAAAGCTTTGTTAAACATCTTAATGACAAGTTTCAGGCATGAAAGCCTTTAAGAATCACTCCTCCTGCTAAAAAAGCTATTCATCAACATCCCTGAATAGCCAAGAATTTTCAGAAAACACATGTCACAAAAATATGAAAGTATAACCCCACAAGCAAAATTATACTCAATGTCATAAGTTAATGGTTAAAAAAGGAAGCAATTATATGCTCACGCAATTTTCATAGCATTTGGTTGCAGGACTTGCTAATTGATGTGGCACTGTGGTAACCAAAATCCTTAAACACTACAGCATGGGCACAGATCAGGTGCAGCCCCCTGCACATACAAGCACATTTATTTCTAAACATGAAGAGCATGCCATTGATAGGAATGTCACAAGACCAGTGATGGCACCAGAATCAGTTGTCTCCTAAGTTAATTATATAGATGAGGAAGAAAACTGCTCTTAATTTTAATTTTATCTTATTAATCTTATATGAAACAAGAGTAATTTAGATCTGCAGGTTTATATTACTTTCTTAAAAATCTATATATGTTACTTGGATTACTTAAAAAGTCCCATCAACAATATTTTTTGCTGTATTAGCAACCTTCATATCATTTCTCCCTTTGGTTGACTCTACCTGAATACATCCCAGACCAGGATTATTACTGTTGTGTTCTGAGGCTTGGCACAGACACACAACAGGCAATTGTAATCTTAGGATTGGATTTTTACTAATTCTTGGTTAGTTGCAGGAAAGGTTATTGGTTTACCTTGTGGCCCTGGATGATAAATCTCTACTAGTTGTGGCTAGAGAGAGGCGCCAAAGTATCTGAAGACACAAAGACAAAAATGTGAATATAACTTAATTTTTTTGGTGAATATGAAATGTAATATATAGTGGCTGACAAAACCACAAAACAGTACCAGGACAGTAGAATCACTTGCCACAAGCATGAGTGGGGCAAGCAAGTTGCGCAGAATCAGGAAACCAAACAATTGAATTTCCCAGTTCAGAAACAGACTCATTTTGAAGGGCAAAAGCAAAAGAGAGGAATTTGTCCTCAAAATAACCCATCAAAGAAAAATTAAAACAGTGTGAATAGTGGTATTAATAAAATTTCTCCCTTCTAGATTGGCCTTAGAAGGGCAGTACTTGCTGATAAACTTAGCATTCACTCAGGCAAACAGACAACCACTAGAAAGGAGTTTCACAGTGTACTTTAACCCTTGTATGAATGCCACTTCTAAAGGCCCAACCCACAATGCATCTAGCTTGTGAGTGTGTCCTCCTACTCTATGCTGATAGTAGAAAACATGACTCTAATGTTGAACTCAGGCAAGGGAGAGCGTCCAGCATTATCAGGAGAGAGCTCAAGCATCTTGGTCTTATATGCATAAGTGTACACAGTGGCCTGTATGTTAATTATACAGTTGACTAAGTCTTTGATGTGGGTGTCAGGGTTCATGGCCTTATCATAGGAGAGTAGGAGAGCCCCCAGGAGCAACAGAGTGGTGGCTTCACAACCATACAACATAGCAAAAGGGGAATGACTTATGAAATAATGTTTGCTTAGGCAATAAGCAAAGAGAGCAGCGGGTAAGTATAGATCCCAGTTGGCAGTGTCAGAGTAAATGAGTTTCCTCATGATAGAAACCAGAGTCAAATTTGCACGCTCAACAGCCCCATTGATAGAAGGATTATAGTAGGCTGAGAAGGATTGATGAGACCCTAGAGCCTCCACCAGAGGTTACCAACTTGGCGTTGAAATTAGTCCCATTGTCAGATATAAATACTTGAGGGTAGCCATGGCAGTAGAAAACATCTTGCAACAGGAAGACAGCTGTTGTTTTAGCGGTGATGTCCTTAGTAGGGCGAGCTTCTACCCACTTGATGAAGTAATCAACCACAATTAGGATAAAGCGGCAACCAGAGCAAGAGCAGGAGAGAGGCCCTACAACGTCAATGCTGATAGTGTGAAAGGCATGTTGAGGGGGAACTAGCTTAAACTTGTGAGAGGCAGCTCAAGGTCTCTGGAGCTGGCAGTCATGACAACTAACAATGATGTCTGGAATTAGCAGGCAGAGGTTCTCCCAGAAGTAGTTTTTCTGGAGTCAGTCATAGGTCTTGGAAATGACTTCATGACCAGTCTCTTTATGAGCTTGAAGCACCAACAAGAGGCAAAGGCTAGGGTGTACATAGGGCAGGTATTGATCATGCACATTTTTGACAAGCTGGTTGTCACAAATGAGGGTGTCCTTGGATAGTTTAGACAGGGCAGTTTGAATCTCTTCAGTCTCATGCTCCCAAGAAGAGGGTACCTAATTAGTTCAAATAAAAAATTATCTTAGGCAGGGTGTAAGGCAAGAATAGGCATTCTGGACAATTCATTAGTGTTTTGGTGTTGGATCCTGAGATGATGTAGCATTGTGAAGTCATAGCCCTGTAAGAACAGGACCATCTAGCTGCTGTCCTTCTGGTTTTTTGAGCTGCTATAGCCATTTGAGCAAGGCATGTTCAGTGATCACAGTGAAATAAAGCCATAAACATAATGACAGAAATATTTTTGACCACATGCAGTACAGCAAGATATTTTTTCTTTGTGAAACTATAGTTCTTCTCATGTTTTTTGAGGACACAAGAAGTATACACTACATGATGATCCACTTCCTCATCATCTAGTTGAGCCAGGATGGCCCAATAGCTAGGTTGCTAGCATTTCTATAGAGGATAAATTCCTGATTGTAATATGGATACATTAACACAAGAGCCTCTTTGAGTTTTTGTTTAAGAGTCTCACAGGCCTGTTGTTGACTAGCGGTCCATTTGAAGGAAACATTATGTAAAAGTTGAACAAGAGGTTCACTAGTGTTGATTAAAGTAGGGATGAACTGTTTGTAATACCCATCATTCCCAGAAAGACTTGAACTTTGCGCAGATTAGTGGATGGGAGCATCTTGTCAATAGCTTCAACCTTGGTCATAGGACAAATCCCAATCTGGGTTACTTCATGGCCCAATGTCAGAAATGACAATTTGGATGCTCCTAAATCTCAAAATACAGAACAAGAGTCAAAACCTGGACAAAACCCTTTGCAGACTGCCAGACCCATAGGCTGGGAACCTAATAACCCACTACTGATTGATAAAGTTGTTGCCAGCCTGCCAGGACCTGAACCCTTAGCTGTTCCGCAGGATTCTGCAAGAAAACTGCCAGTGCAAGATGCCAGGAATTTTCCTGAGGTGCCAACACCTGACACCAGTGGTTTGCTCAGTAAAATGCACAAGTTTCTCAATGAGAGTTATTCTGAACTCCCCCAAAGCCCTGGGGGGAGGCACTGAACCTGAAGAGGCACCCAATACCCAAATCAACAAACAGAAGAATTTGAAGTCTTCTCATCCCAAAGCGGCCAGTAAAAAACCGCCAGTGTCAAGCACCATACTACCATCTAAGACCCCCAATACCAACCCGCCCAAGCCCAGAAAACCCAACCAGAAAGTGAAGCCTGGCAGTGTGGTATAAATACCTGCTAGGCCAAGATCAATCCCCATTTTCATTCTTAAATAAAGTTTATGAGATATTAGTTTCCCCAATTATTGCTGTATTTTATTCTTTTCATCTTCCAGTTAACTCAAAGATCATCTGACCCTCCTTCCAGCCCGCCAGCTACGTACCGCTTTCCAGGTGCTCCCTTTAGTCCTGTACATTTCACAGAGTACCCCTTAAAGCCTGAGTACAAGGACTACGCCGCCAATAACATACTAGCCTGGGATCCCTTGGCCAGAACTACAGAGTTAACCAGATACAACCAAGAAGGCCCTTAGTATGTTACCAAACTCCGCCTGTTCAGACATATATACAGCTTACTTCCTTTCTGCCAAATATGTAAAGTCACTTCCCCCTTTAACCTTGGACAGGACAATCTTTCTGCGCCACACATAAAAATTATCTCAGAAGCCGGCTAAGCCCCTTAATTCCATTGAGGATTTAGTGCACACAATTGATGAGAGATTTGTATTAGCATACCCTTCCCAGGTAGTAAATACTGATATGTTGAACTCAGTTCCCACTTGGGAGGAATCTCTGATTAATTTAGACTATTTTTTGGCTTGGGCTTGTCTGCACTTGAAATTAATTAAGTCTAAACAATCAGGTTGCGCTACTGCTAAATCATCAAATTTCAATCCAACTTGATTGGATGCTGATTTGAATCACCCCAGAAATGCCAGCCAATCAGAGCCAAAGTCATAAATATTGAAAAACCCTCCAACTCACTGGATTCACCTTGCAAAATTTCTCCTGCAGCTAATCAAATCTGTGCCTTGGGTCAGATGAACTTGAATTCTAAACTCCTCCCTTAAAGCAAGACAGGGAACTTTCAGTCCCTGCTTGAACATTATTTCAAAATAAAGTTCATACTTTCAAACCGCGAATTGGTTGTTCTGGACCTTTATTTTGGGGGTTTTTTATTTCCTAAAGCTGTTAGTAAAAGTATTAACTATCCCTTACCCTTGTTATTGTCCCTGAGTTTACGGTGCCTGTTTTGAAGCATCTAGAGTTAAAGTTAGTATAGACTCATACACTTACCTCTCTTGCTTTCAAAAATCAAGTTCAATCTTTAAACTAGTTAGTATATACTCTATAGTTACCTACTTTAAGTTTGGTTCTGTTCCCTGCTTGCTTTGTCATCTTTGCCCAGTCATATACACTTACCTCTCTTGCTTTAGAAAATCAAGTTTGATCTTTAAACTAGTTAGTATATACCCTATAATTAACTACTTTAAGTTTGATTATGTTCCCTGTTTCCTTTGTCCTCTTTGCCCAGTCATATAGGCTCTAGAACACCTCCTCCTGCTCTTTCAGAAAGCGTATAGTTTACAGTTGCTGTTCCTCCAATTTTGAGTTTTTTCTGTGGGTCTTTAATTGTCAGGTTCTCCTTTTTCTTTGCTTTGTTCTAGGGAAAATTGCATAGCAATTAATTTTCTTTAATTCTTTTTCCAGAGCAAAAATGTTGGTTTCTTTCTTCAAATTTGTGGCCTTTACCCTGGCTCCTACTTTGGTCTTGATTTGGACCACTTCTCCAGACTTTTGGAGTTGTGTTTATCATTAATTCCACCATGTGGGGACCAACCCCAATCAATTCATGCAAATGTTTGAGGATATCCCTGGGCACACTCAGTGCATTATAGCTGCCAGTGAAAACATGGTAAAGAGTCTCACCTGTGATGACCTTGAATATTCTGCTCTTGATCCAGCTCCCTCAGGGTCCCCTAGCTTGAGCTCCCCAATGCCTCCTCAACCCGTGGTCCCAGGTGTTCAGGCCCAAGAGGACAGTTTGGAGGGGAAAGAGCATCCTCCCAAGCGTGCTACCTGGTTACTTGGTGGGATGATCTTGATGGGCCTGGACTCTTACTTTCCCCAATTATCTGCCGTGTCCTCTCTTTGGACGCCACTTCAAGCGGCCATACCAGTCCTGCACTGGATGGTGCCCTGGTGGATTCTTTCCCCAGGATGGGAGCAGAACTTAGTTTAGCCCTCTCTCTCACAAAATAGACATGGAACCACCCGTCATTCCCAAACCAATGCCTGCCTCTGCCGCCAAGCTCCCACTGGACCATACAAACAAGCTGTTTAGAATTGTATATATTACTCTCACAGGAGTAATAGATAATATTGTCCTGCCGCTGGTCCATGATTGTGGGTGGGTAAGTCAATGTCCTACCTCATTAAGTTAGCGCCAATCCTTTGGTGGGCCCTTCTCATCCAGTCTGCAACCTACCAGTCCCCAAATGCTAGCAAGCCAGCCAATCAGGGTTGGTTTAATGACATTATGACAATATATTTTAAACCTGGTACCCTGAGCCTCAAGATGTTGATTATTCTTGGGGCATCTTGTATGTTTTTTGTAATAATAATCACTTATTACACATTTATGATGACCAAGAACCTAATTTCTTCCGCATGAAAGAATGCAAACGTGAACCTGAACAACCCCAAGAAATCTGACCCTGCCGCCAAAACCAACAAAGGACCCTTCTCTCAGGTTCAGAATGTAATAGTCAACCAATCCCTCACCAAAATAGAGATGTCCCAGATAGGAAAACTCACTCTTTAAGAGGCCTGCCACGCCATGCCAGTGCTCCAACTACATTTTCAAGCCTATGTCCTGTCCTATTCCAGTGACACCAAAAAGGTGCTTGGAGTAGCTGCCATGCTATCAGGAGACACCCTTTATTGGTTTGGCAAAGCCACCACCAAAGATATGAAATTCTGCCTAGATTATTCCAAGTTCAAAGCTGAGTTGATGGCCACAGGGAAAGACCGCGTCACCAGATACTACACCCTGAATGCCTTGTTGGAAATCCAGCAGGGAACCTGCCCCATCCAAGCGTACATTGACAAATTCCTCAAACTAAAGACCTTCACCCAACTGGAAGCCAAACTGGCAGCTATTATTTTCCAAAAGGGAGTCAACCTAGCAATGAAGGACCTGTTGAAGCACCACCCGCCCACCCTCAGCCTAGACAAGCTAATTCCCCTGTGTAAAGGTCTTAGCATAAACCAAGAGAACACTGGCTCCTCTCAGGCCTGCCAACCCCAAGCACCAACTCCCAAAAGAACAGGAATGACCCCTGAAGAGCTCCAACAACACTACTGCAAAGGACTCTGCTTCCACTACCACAAGGTGGGCCACTTGACCAGAGCCTGACCTAAGAAGAACACTGCCCCAATCTCACTGGAGCAAACAAACACTTTTTCCCAGTCTTACAAGTTCATCCAAGTGATCATAGAGGTAGCGGGGAACAAGTGTAAGATTGAAGCCTTTATTGATACAGGGGCGGATGAAAGTTTTATTGATGCCAGCCTAGCAGAGAAATCAGGCTTGACAGCCTCAGAGCGCAGTCTACAAGTAATCATGGGAAACAGCTCCTTGGACACTGGCTATGAGTGTGAATAAGAACTCCTGTTAACCATTTGACACAATATATACCTGTTGTCCCTGATCCTCTTGCCAGGACTACCTCACCCCCTTATACTGGGTGACTCTTGGTCCGACAGACATGGCCTGATCCTGAACTATTGAAAACAAACTGCCATGTTTGGCCGGCCTGAATCTTGTGACACCGTCCCTTTTTGCATGAGTCATGGCCAAATCCCTACCAACACACTCTTAACCATAAAGATAGAACCTAAAGTTGGGATACTACCTACTCCCCTACAGAAATGAAGCCATGTGTTTAGTGAAGAAGAAGCCACAAAACTACCCAGTCATTTAATCTACAACCACGCCATAGACCTATTACCAGGGACCCAACCGCACCACAGCCCCATCTACAGCTGTAACCACTTCAAGCAAGTGGCCTTGAAAGCATACCTGGAGGATATGACAAAAAAGGTTTCATCTAAGTGTCAAAGGCCCCCTGCTCATCACCCATGCTGTTTGTAGGAAAAAAAGATGGTGGGATGTGTCCATATGTAAACTATCAGAAACTGAATGATATTACAGTGAAAAACTGCTATCTCATCCCAAATGCTGACAGCCTCTGTGATGTACTGACTGGAGACCAGGTGTACTCAAAAATTGACCTCCAAGATGTGTTCAACTAAATCTAAATCAAGGATGTAAACAAGTACAAGAAAGCCTTCAAAACCCAATATGAGCTGTACAAGTACCTTGGAATGCCCTTTGGCCTCTGCAACACCCCCAGCACTTTCCAAAAGATGATCAACACCGTCCTAGGGGAATACCTTGACCGTTTTTTTGTGGCATATCTGGACAACATTCTCATCTACAGCAAGTCTCACAAGAAACACCTGCACCACCTGGACCTTATACTGGAGAAACTCTCCCAAGCCAACTTACACGCAAAGCATAAGAAGTGTGAATTCTTTCAGTCTGAAGTTGAATTCCTGGGATACATAGTGAAGACTGGCATCTTTGCCATGGCACAAGACAAATTAGAAGCAATAATATCTTGGCCAGTGCCAAAAAGCAGAAATGATGTGAGAAGGTTTTTGGGCCTGGCAAATTATTGCAGGAATTTAATCCAAAATTTTTCTCACATTACCCTTCCCCTGACCCGCCTTTGCTCTGACAAGGTCACCTTTGCCTGGACTCCAGAATGTACCACCGCCTTTGAAACCTTGAAACTCGCCTTCATCTCCTCCCCTGACCTGGCCATGACAGATCCCTCCAAACCTGTTGTTCTGGAAACCAACACGTCAGAATTTGCGGTGGGCAGGGTCCTTCTTCAAGAAGGAGGGGATAGTATGCTACATCCTGTGAATATTACTCTAAGAAGATGCTACCTGCAGAAGGAAACTACCCAATATATGACAAAGAGATGCTAGCCATAATGAAGACCCTGAAACATTGGTGCCAATACCTATGTGGCGCTGAATATCTAGTAAAGGTCCTGAAAGACCACAAAAACCTGGTCTAATTCTTTAAACCATGCTGCTTAACCAACAACAAGCAAGATGAGCCTTAAACTGGCTGACTACACTCTGACCATAGACTACAAGCCAGGAAAGGTGAACATGTACTCAAAGCCCTAAGTAGAAGAACTGACCTGGTGCCTACCCACCTAGAAACCTGTGACCACAATACCCAAATCTTCTTGGACACAGCAAGCCTAGGCATTCACATGGGATTGATGAAAATCAGAGCCAGCAAACCAGAAGTACTAAGGGCCCAAGCACTAGACAAGTTCACCAACACCTTGATCTCTGACCTCTCTAAATCCTTGGATAGCGCCCACTACTGAAAAGGCTACTTGTTGAAGGGAACCACGCTAATGCTCCATAACAGGATCTTTGTACCAGAAGGGGACATCAGAACCAACGTCTTGAGAGACTACCACAATTCTGATATGACTAGACACCCAGGTAGGCTCAAGACCCTCTGGATGTCAGGGATTCTTTCCCTGACTACTTGAATCTTATTGACAACCTTTGCAAAAACAATTCCTTAAACCAACACAACAACAATAAATTTGGGTCCAGTTTTTATTTGAACAATGAGTTCAACAGGAATCAAACTCAGAACTCTAAAGAAGGATCCAGCATTAATACAGAATTAACTGTTCAACTTAGTTTACCTTTATATATGAATCCTATTCATTTGAATTTTGCTCTGGCTTTTAAATTGAATTTTGAAAAAGTTATTAACACAATTAACAACGTCACTTACTGCTCAAAATCTGATTGGCTGTTGCTGTCTACCTTACCGCTCTGTAATCAAAAGAGACTATATTTGATCAAAGCTCTGTACTTAGTTTTAAGCAACTATCTTGCTTGTCTCCGCTTAATTATGTACAGCACAATGGCTTATCCTTAGATCCACTGCTTCAACCTTTTAACTATGCAAATTATTAAGCTTCATCTTTGTCATTGTTTGGAAAAAGGTATTAATTTGATCACCAGCCCATAAAAATCCCTCTTATATTCTAAAATACCACTTAAATGTTCCAGCCTTCATTTGGAGGGTATTTAAGTGAGCTATTCTCATTATTTCTCTTTTATCCAACAATAAAGATTTTATCCTACACCTGCTACTCCTTCATCTTCAGATAACATATTTTTGAAGCCATGAGAGGAATTCTATTCCTATCCTGGTTTCTAGCTTCCTTCTTGCCAGTGGTATCAACCTTGGAAAACCTAACACCTACAACTGACTGGTACAACTTTTCTCCAGATGATGCCCATCAAAAGAGATCCCTTGCTCACAGATGGATCAAATACTCTTCCGGCCACTGGGGACGTAAATTCCAATATGGCTGTTCATTTAATCCACCTCCTACCAAACCTGCTCTGGTTAGACCTTACACCTCCTTTTACCTCTTGACGTACGTGGTGGGTTACTATCTACTTGGTTGTTTCAGTTCCATGTTTGGAAAATTTGCTTACCTGGGACACCTAGGACACCTTGCAATAGTCACAGTTCTTATTGGCTTGGTAATAGCAGGATTGAACTTAGGGGCTTTGGCCCACCAGCTAGGGAACTTGTTCCCTTCCAAGTGGGTCCCTGACACCGGAGCATCAGAAGGAACTTTGCTTGGCCAAAAATGGATCAAGACGTAAGCGCATACCTGAAGGGGTGTGAGACCTGTGGGCGGGCAAAAACTTACAGAAACAACCCTAGAGGACTCCTAAGACCCTTGGATATACCCCATGGACCCTGGAAATCTGTCTCAATGGACTACATTCAGAACTGCCGCCATTCCTCTTGTACAATGCAATCCTGTTAATGGTAGACCGCTTTACCAAGATAGCATACTTTGTACCAATCACCACCAATTGCACGGCAGCAGAAACAGACCAACACTTCCACAACTGCATCCTCATGCAACACAGAAGACCTGAGGAAATCATCACAGACAGAGGACCCCAATTCACGTCAAACTACTGGACGCAGGTGATGAAAGACTTAAGAATCAAGTGATGTGTATCTACCTCCTACCACCCACAGACAGACGGCCAAACTGAGCAAGTGAAACAGATCCTTGAACAATACCTTCAATGCTATGCCAACGCTGATCAGGACAATTGGGCTAAAATGCTCCCCATGGCCCAGTTTGCCTACAACAGTAAGGACCACACCTCCACAGGCATGTTTCTATTCAAAGCCAACTATGGGGTTGACCCCAACTGGGACCCCCAGATTGGCAAAAAGGAATCAAACACCACTGGGAGCTCCTGGATTGAACAGATTCACAACACACAAAAAACATGCTTGACCATTCTGAACCAGGAAGTGCAGACATATAAAGCCTTTACTGACTTCAAAAAAAATCCCAGGCCAACCCTTACAATTTGTGACAAAGTATACCTAGACTCCTGGAATGTACCCTTGCACATGCCCTGCAGGAAATTAGCTCACAGGAGAAGCAGACCCCACAAAATCACCAAACTAGTTGGTGAGGTTGCCTCCAAGCTAGACCTACCCCCCTCCTGGAAGATTAATGATGTGTTCCAATTTTCCCTGTTGTTCAAAAAAGATGGGAATTTGCTTTCCCACCAACAGATTAAGACAGCCCCCCACCCATCCAAACAGGCCGCACCAAGGAATATGAAGTTGAATACATACATGGGAACCAAACTGACTACCAAAAACCCCAGTACTACGTCAAGTGGAAAGAATACCCACTAGAAAAAGTACTTGGGAGTCACTGAGCAACCTGACTAATGCCCAATAAGCTGTCCAACTCTACCTGAACAAGAAGACTTGAAAGGGAGGGCCCTCAGGGGAAGAAGGGGATGGTGTCAGGATTGACAATTCTTTCTCTTTAGAAACCCAGGCCTGGGAGCAGGAATTGAACCCCAAACCTGGATTTCTTTGGGTCACTGGGCCTGTGGACCGCAGGACCACCTGCCTGCGTTTTTCTGGGATTGAGCCCCCACAAGCTGATACCAAGTGTATTGACTCATGTTGTAAAAAGAGACAACCCAAAGAAATCATCATGTCAAATGGAGGATTAATCATAGCACCTAATGGAGGTACTGATTTGGCAACTATTAGCTTCATAAACTCAAAGTCTACACCAGCAACTAATCAAGAGCCAACCCAGGAAAGAGGCACGGGCCCGCAACCCAGTCCCATGACCTTGACACTAAAGCAAGATAATCAGGCAGCCAAATTGAGATGCCTGACCAATGAAAGAACTCCCAGGCCAAGTGCCATTTGCCGCCCTTGGATCCAAGCGCCCATTTCCCCTGGCCCTGGCCTTTCCAATGCCCTGATGAACCCCTATGGAAAATTTTAAGCTTGGAGAGGGGTACTATATAGACCCAAGGACCCCGCGCCTCAAACTTATTGCCATTTTTGAATAAAGGTTATGTTATCTTGGCTCATACAGCTATTGCCTTATTTTGTATTTACTGTCTACCAATTCAGTTCAAGATCTCCTGGCCTGCCTGCCCCACTGCCTGCTGTTTTCTGTCCTCCTGGTGTACCCTTTGGACCCGTTCACTTTACCAACTATCCTCTGAAGTCTGAATATAAAGAATACACCCCAGAAAAGATACTTGAACTTGATCCCCTGGCCTGCATACAATCCACAGTTAGATACAACCAACAAGGCCCGTGGATATTTTCAACACCCAAGTTGTTCAGAGGAAAATTCAAATATCTACCTGCTTACAACCTGTCCATGGAACCGCCTGTGACCCCAAAACTCATGCCTGCTTCTGCACCCAACATCCCAATCAACCATTCTGGCAAGCTTTTTGGGATTGTGTACATCACCTTCACAGGGGTGATTGACACTATAATCCTGACCGCTGGCCTGTGGTCTTGGGTGGGGAAGTCTGCCTCATATCTTTTAAAGTTAGATCCCCTCTTGTGGTGGGAATTTCCCGCAAAAAACCCGGCCTGAGTTACCCCTGAAAACAACAGGCCAGCCACCCAAGACTGGATCCCTACAATAGGCTTTGATAGGCCGCTCAGCATCTTATCTCATCAAGTTAGCACCCCTCTTATGGTGGGATCTTCTCTTCCCCCAACAAAGTAAGTTGGTAGCCAAGACTAGCAAAACCCCAGTTGGGATGCAGTATCCTGACACAAGGGGACTTTTGGTCCCCTGATTGTTTATTATTTTCTTAAAATAAACTTTAGTTGGTTGTCACACTGTTTCAAGAATTTTATTGATTTTTTGAACTGTCTTTGAGTTTTTAGATCTTTAAAAGTGTTAGAAGTTATCCTAATAGTCCAAACCTTTCCTGACTGCTTCAAACCTGAAAGTTCTTCCAAAGCCCCTAGGAGGAGTGTTGGTGTATAGTGTTTACTCTGAGTGCTATTTCTTCCAAAAACACAGTTCAATATTTAAATTTTAGTCATTAGTTGATATTAGTTCCTATATCTATACCAAAATTCCCTACTTCCACTTGTTTTTGAACCCTATTTTTATCTTATCAAATGTTCAAATCATCCAAGACCATCTCCAAGTCTACCTGAGCTCCCGTGTCTGCCCCCACTTGAGTTTTCTAAGGCAACACCAGTTAAATTAATTGTTACAAACTCAAGGCTTGGCAATTACCCCTTCTGGCTCCAAGTTTTCTGGAGAATTCTAAGATGATGCTCCCTGTCCTTAGGTTTTCATATTCTCTCTGGCCCCATCCCTGCTGCTCCTTTGGTCCACCTCTCCAGATCCTTGGGTCTGTATCTCCTCTTCAGTGCCCCTTATAAGTGATGATCTTTCTAGGCTCTTGCACCTCCCTAGCAATATTCTCTCTTCAGGGGACATTTTTTTCAAGAGGTTGACATGTGACAATCTTAACTTGTACTCCCCAACCACGGCCTGTATGATCCCTTTGTTGAGGAAGTTCCTGCATCTCCCCCCTTCAGTTGGAGGAGTAGGTCTCCTCTCCTCAGCAGGTGCCTGAGGTCCTGGAACGCCTCTTCACACGCACACCTTGGATGCTTGTCAGACTGATGCTGAGAAGACTGAATGCCTACTTTCCCTGACTATCTTCTGTGCTCTCCCATTGTTCCTTGTTTAGAGGGGCTGCCCCAGTGATTTGCTGGCCGGCATCTTGGTGGTTTGTCTCACCAGGATGGGAGCCAGACTTAGTTGGTTTAGCCCCCCTCGCCCACTGAGGATTTGAGAGGCTTCTTTCTACTCCTAGATATAGGTCCAAAGTCTGATGTCTCTATGTTTTATCATCAGAACTAATATTGTGTGGCAACAGTATGATCTTTTGCTTCCCACTACAATTAGAATCAAACTGGGGAGAGGGTTAATAACACCAGCTCTTCATTCAACAGCAGATATTGGCCAGCCCAGCTGCCTGAATTTTCCAAGCTAGCTCACAGCGCTAAGAGGAGGCTGGAGTAGCTTCAGAGCGCTGCTGCAGGAGGCCAACCTAGGGTAGGTGTGGGCTGTGAAGGAAGCTTGGTTGAGGATTTCTACAGCTCAGCACCCTTTCTGACGCCGTACAGTGTTTTCTTGGCCAGAGCAGAGTGGTTGTCCAATTGGCCATGTTCCAGGTCTAGCTAGCCTGGCTAACAACTAGTTGGTGGGGGTGATTGTTAAGCTATACAGTATCTAATCAGGATACTCTAATACATTAGGCTCAGAGCCTCTTATCTTTGAGTGTTTGGCCTGGAGGCCCAGCTATGATGGGCTCTTCTAGATGTAACGCAGATGACAGCATATATGCTGGCCCTCCTGTTCTAGTCTATAAACAAAGTTTAAACATTAATTATTATGTGGTAGATATTGAGGTGCTTGCAGATGGGAACTTATTGATTAGAAGTAGTTGCTTGTTCTGTTGATCAATTACAATACACAAATTTCTTGATGCCAGGATATGGTTTGGTTGTTGATTCATTGATCTTGCAGCCCAGGTTAGTTTGTTGAACCTGTTGATCAGCCAATAGCCTGATATCTAACAGCATGTTCCACCTGCAAAAAGACAGTTTATACCTGCTCCTCCCAAACAGCCCCTACCTGTTGAAGCCATGAGCCCCTTTAAGGAGTGGGCTCTGAACATTTTAGGGCCCCAGCATACTGCATAAAACTGTTCTAAACCGTGCAGCCACAGCCTCATATGAAACAAGCCACTAGGCAAGTGAAAGATTTGAATGGAAGGCTAGTCCAGATTATTGTCAAGCTTTCCCAGGAACATCAAATCACCATTTGAATGGAACACCTTTCAGTGACATCCCTTACCCTATCTTCCAGAATCAACTTCTTTATGGGGTCAAGTACAAGGAGCTGGATTTGGGTACTATCAATGGATGGCAGGGAGGTAGGGCAAGTTGAGGTCACCAATCCTGACCAGATCCCCCCTCAAAGTCACTCTTTCACCAGTGCAGTGGTGTGATGAATCTTGCCACATTGAACAAGAATTCATCAGAGGGGTAACCAAGCATCCAGAGGCCCACTATGCTGAGGGTGATCTGGGTTGTTCCTTAAGCTCCTAAACTGCAAAGCTTGATCCCAAATTTATCTGTCTCCTTAAGGTCACAGCTGCCTATAATAACCACACCTGTCCGCTTTAAGGCTCCCAAGGTAATACCAAGTAGCTTGGTTGGAATCAATTGTTAGCCTGCTGTGGTTTAACTGTCCAGATGTATATGTACACAACTTTCTGAACCTTGCATAGATCCTGATCCTGGTTAAGGATGACAAGTGAGGAAAGGGTGGGTGTTGCAACCAAGGTAGATATCTTTTCTGACAATGCTTCTAATGGCACACAGAAGGCGCTCACAGAGCTACCCCATGATGTATCTCATGGAATGGGACATTCTATTGCCAATGTTTAAATATGATCAATACCTTCAACCCAGAAGTGTGGCTGATTCCGGAAGATGGGATCTGGATTAGTTGTTTGCTGCTCACATCATACCTAGATCCCACCACAATACTACCCTATTGTAGATGATTAGCTTTCTTTTAAAGCATATTAACTACTGCTTCTCAATAAAGCTACTATCTTATCCTCATCTCTACCCTTTCATCTGATAATGTTGTCTTTTCCAAATCAAAGTACTGAGCTATAAATGGTTCAGCTGCAACATTGAAGTGAGGAAAGCTGGCCCTCCAGTAAGCTCTAACCTACTTCCCAGCAACTTCTGGATCATTGAGCTGCTGCTGTGAAAACCTCATCACTGGATGTTCTGGGACCACAGAACATCTCTTAAGACAAGGGGAGAGTCAAGATCAGCAAAACTGGCAATTCATAGCTAGCTGCTGTGTACTTACTGCCATTCCCACCTTGACTTGCTTCCAGAATGCCTTTTCAGATCCCCTCTGCACATCTGAGAAATATGTCAATCCCGTCTATGGTCTGTTCTAGGCTGGGAGGTCAAGAGCTGAACCTGATTCCTATCAAAGCCCAAATTTACTAGGTTTAAAAGGATCTTGGGTTGGAGAAAGGTTCTTGTGTAGGTATTTTAAATTTGTTGGCTTGGTATTTTTTGAAATGATATCATTTCTCATCTGCCAATATTGATATGGTTCTTCAGATGGCAACAGCGCCCATTTCAACACTTTTAATGTCAACACTATAGTAAAAGTGACAACCTCGGTTTTACTTTACTATAGTGTGACATTAAAAGTGTTGACAATGGGCGCTGTTACCATCCTGAAGAACCATATCTAATATTGGCAGATGAGAAAATGATATCGTTTCAAAAATGCCAAGCCAACAAGTTTGTTACCTTCCTGCAGAACCTTTCTCAACCCAAGATCCTTTAGGCCAGGCTGATAGGAATCTAAGCTCTTCCCAGCCTAGAACGAGACTTAGGATTATTTATATTTCTCAACGGATGTGCGGAAAGTCTGAAAGGCATTCTGGAAG